>SMGT01004428.1:16152-87354 GCA_004794575.1 Lanistes nyassanus | reverse complement strand
TTTATCGGGGTCAGCACCCTCAACAACAAGAAAACGGGGCCAAGAGGGTTGTGCAGAATGAGAAGAAGCAGTCTGTCGGACCTCGTCCTCACTATCCGAGCTAACACTAGTTGGGAGGTGCCGCTTGCGCGGCGGAATTTTTGAAGCCATACCGGAAGGAGAAAGTTTCATCTCTTCTGTTCCCCACCCACCATGGAGTCCAACAAGGGGATGCGGCCGAGCGGTACCATGGGGGGTATGTCCAGCAGGGCCGCACCAGGGCTACAGAAGAGGTATACTCTGGCCTAGATAAAACTACACCAGATTGACCCAGGCCGCAGCCTTCTAGCATAGCTAGGGCTTTGCACGACCAGCCGATTGATTGGTGTAGGCCACACCAACCTCCCGTCTAGGAGAAGTCCGGGCCAAAGGAGTGTGTTGGTGTGATGAGAAGCACCCATCAGGGACCTCAACCCCCAGGATCCCATTCTCCCCCGACACGGGTCGCCCTGCACGGCAAACGCAGGGGGTCTAAAGAAGACCGCAGAGAAAGAAGAACCGTGAAGAGAGGGCGGATGTGAGAGAAAGAAGAAAGAACAGGCCAGGACAGGCAGAAAGACAGCAAAGAAAAAACTGCAGAAAGGAGGGAGAGATTTGGGTGGAAAAGAAGAAAGGGAAAGGACCAGAGAGGCAGAGAGAGGAAAGTCAAAGAGAAAGGGGTGGGCCAGCTTAGCCACCCAGCCAGAGAAAGGCTGGGTGCTCACCCCCGGCACGTGAAGCCGGGCCCGCGGGGGCGGGTCACTCAGTAAAACCAAAAGGAGGAAAAAATGGCGCAGAAGTAAGCTTAAATGTGGGAATAAAAGCCGATGGCACGCAAAAAGGTGAGTATCGCAGGAGGAATGGACTGAAAAAGGGCAGGGAAGTAAGGGAAAGAAAAATGACACAGGTGGACACGGCTAAAATGTAAGCAAGAAAATAAAACATGTTGAGGGGTGAGGGGTGTTGCACAATGGGTACAGGTGGGCAGAGGTTCGGAATGGAGCAGGAAGGAGTGGGTGAGATGGGTATGACCCAAAGGGAGGCGCATCAGGACAACATCATCTCGCCGCACAGGTTCTGCATAGTAAATAGAGGAAAGGAAGAATAGAGTGAAGTTTAGAGCCGTCAGTGAAGATGCAGCAGAAACCAGGATAGCAGAAAGTAACAAAGTACGTGTTGGTGTGAACGACCGCCCCATTACTCTTGCGAGTCACACGGGGAACATTCATCACCTCCTGGGACTGAAGCTCGGCCTTGATGTCGAGTTCCGACATATCGGCCAAGTCAGCACAGCAAATCACGCCGACAGAAGAATTCAGTGAACTGTGCACAGAGACCCGGATAGGTCGGTCAATAAAGAGTTTGGAATCTCATTGGCGAAGGGCATCCGACGCCTTCTGGGTTACACACTCAACAAGAAAAGAAGTGCATGGAACTGTTTAACAGACACAAAAGCAGAAGAAATAGCACTGAACCCCTTCTGGACAGCTAAAGGGGTCAGCTTCGTAACGGGTTTGTCTGGGTCAGCACCCTCAACAAAGAACGAGAAGAAACTGTCAGACCTCATCCTCACTGTCCGAGCTAACGCAGGGTGGGAAGTCCCGGTTGCGTGGCAGAATTTTTGAAGCCATAGTGGAAAGGATAAAGATTCATCTGTTCTGTTCCCCACCCACCACGGAGCCCAACAAGGGGATGCAGCCAAGCGGTACCACGAGGGGTATGTCCAGCATGGCCATACCAGGGCTACAGAAGAGATATACTCTAGGGCATTGCATGACCAGCGGATTGATTGGTGTGGGCCACACCAACCTCCCGTCTAGGAGAAGTCCAGGCCAAATTGGCATGTTGGTATGATGAGCAGCACCCATCAGGGACCTCAACCCCCAGGATCCCATTCTCCCCCGACACGGGTCACCCTGCACGGCAAACGCAGGGGGTCTAAAGAAGACTGCAGAGAAAGAAGAACTGTGAGAGAAGATGTGAGAGAAAGAAGAAAGAACAGGCCAGGGCAGGCAGAAAGACAGCGAAGAAAAAACTGCAGAAAGCAGGGAGAGATTAGGGTGGAAAAGAAGAAAGGGAAAGGACCAGAGAGGCAGAAAAAGGAAAGCCAAAGAGAAAGGGGTGGGCCAGCTTAGCCACCCAGCCAGAGAAAGGCTGGGCGCTCACCCCCGGCATGTGAAGCCAGGCCCGCGGGGGCAAACATCTCAGCGGGAGGTGAGGGCGAAAGGTTAACGACACTGTGCCAAGAGTGTATTTAAAGAGCTGAGAAAAAGTGGACAGCAGTGATTCATTCATTCATTCATTCTTGAGCATCTTTATCGTCAGACCTCTTGATCTTGATTGCTTGTACATGTAGCATTGGCTAGGAAGGTCCGTCCTGTGCTCTCACAGTGACGCAAAATGTATTAAAGTTTGAGAGTAGAAACGAAGATGCCTTGTTGCTGTGTTCAGAGTGGAAGGATGACATAGCCATTGCCACGACTGCAATTGTAACCAACCGCTACTGCTCGACCCTGTTACGAAAGAAAGGGAAAGGACCAGAGAGGCAGAAAAAGGAAAGCAGAAGACAAAGGGGTGGGCCAGCTTAGCCACCCAGCCAGAGAGAGGCTGGGTGTTCAGCCCTCCATGTGAAGCCTGGCTGGTGTGGGCTCAACAACAAGAAAACAGGGCCAAGAAACTTGAGATGTCTGAGCAGAAATGATCCGCCTTTCCTCATCAAGAGTCTAAAGCACGTGAAAAATGCTGCTTTTGCAGTGGTATTTTGGAGGCCATAATTGAACAGAAATTTCATCTCTCCTGCTCCCCACTCACAAGAAGTCCAACAAGAGGATGCGGCCAAGCGGTACCACATGGGGTATTTCTAGCCAGGCTACACTAGGGCTAAAGGAGAGATATACTCTGACTTAGAACTAAACCAGACTGACCCAGGCATTTAGAAATCAGTTTCTTCCCTGTAATACGATTATTTCTTGGGATTTTTAAACATGCGATCTAAAATGTACATTACAAGAACGTTCACAGACAACTGAAGATGCAACCATTGAATAATTTAACTCTTTGGACTTGCACGGGCTTAGATCTATGCATAAATGTTGATGCTGCATAGATCTTGGCATATTTTACAAAAATAGTTGCAGTGATTTATTTTGAAAGATCAATTCTAACAGAATGTTTATTTTGAAAATTTTTAAAATTACAACTTATAATTTGGTGTCAAATGTTGTGGCTCTATGCACAAAATGAAAAAGTCTAATTAATCACATGTATAACTGCTTGGGTACCCTTGTCCTCTCTGAAAATATATGTTACTGTCACCTTCTGACCTTAAATAAAATCCAAGATTTGGTATTTTCTCTGAACTTTTGGCCTAAATCATATTTAAAGTATCTTTTTCTACCAAACTTGATTTGATTTGAAATTTTCTCTTCCATCCAGTTGGACTGAAACCTGTTTTACAACAGCAAGACAAACCAAACATTTACTATTTTATCCTTCTATCTAAACTGTATGAAATGATCTCAAGACAACAGATCTAGTATCACCACATAACTCTGAAACTCACAACACTATGTGCAGGGAGTGATCTTGATACAGCCACCTGCATCCTGCAGTCATTTAACTGTTGGCTTACCTTTGCTGTAAGGGCTGAAGCGAAGAGTGACTGTACACCATTAAGCATATTGTACATAAGAAGCTCCTTCATGCTCACATCCCTGATAGAACAAGCACAATTACTGAAGTTATGAATCTATTAATGCAAAGCAAAAGTAACTCAAATTATTTTAGTGACCACACATATAAAAGCAGATCATTCCATGATAATGACTTATTCTGTATTATCAACAGTTTTAAAAGACAATCAGTGAGTACAGGTTGGTTGCTTTCTAAGGTTTAATGCTACTCCAGAAAAATGACACAGACAGACACGGCTAAAATGTGAGCAAGAAAATAAAATGTGTTGGATGGTGAGGGGTGTTGCACAATGGGTACAAGTGGGCAGAGGTTCGGAACGGAGCAGGAAGGAGTGGCTGAGGTGGGTGTGACCCAAACGCACAGGTAAATAGAGTCAGAGTAAATAGAGTCAGAGAGGGAAGGAAGAATAGAGTTAAGTTTGTTGGAAGACAGTGTGTCCCAGTGAGCTTGCCAAAGAGAGTGGATGTAGGAGGAAATAAAAGGGAGGAGGTCAACAGAAGGCACTGGAGAGAGAGTGATGGGGCCTTGAAGAGCCCGCTTAGCAGCCCGGGCAAGCATGGCCGGGGACCCAGACAACGACAACATCGACATTTCGAGAGCGGAGGAGAGAGAGACGAACATGAATGTGGACCAAGAAAGGATGGTTAAGGCGGTGAAAGGCAAGCGCATGGAGGGCAGAAAGAGAGTCAGATAGGATCAGAAAATTTTTCTCACCAGAGTGGCGAGCATGCGAAAAGGGCCAGAAGAATGGCAGAAAGTTCAGCAGAGAAGACAGAACTGTGATCGGCTAGGCGGGCAGTGAGAGTATGAGAGGAGCAAGAGGGGATGGCTGCAGCCGCAACTCGACCAGCGGAAGGAAGTTTAGAGCCATCAGTGAAGACGCAGCAGAAACCAGGATAGTAAGAAAGGAGTTCGTGGAAGTGGTGAAGATAAAGGAGATCAGAGGTGGAAGACTTGGAGAAGGCGGCAAGGTCAAGAAGGAGGTCAAGAGGCGGCAGGGTCCAGGGAGGATCTGGAAGAGAGGGGAGGGGAGCAACGTGGGCAAGAGGGAGAGCAGAGGCAGACAGGTGAGAAAGAAGGCGGAGAAAAAGAGGTCTGGGCTCCTTTGGACGAAGATCGTACAAAGGAGCACGCTCAGGTTGAAAGATGGTGGAATAAGCAGGGTTATCCAGACGCGCCCTCAGTTTGGTGGCATACCGGAGCATGAGACTGAGGCGGCACAGAGAAAGAGGGGGCTCACCAGCCTCATCATACAGGCTGTCCACTGGGGTGGTATGAAAAGCCCCCAGACAAATCCGGAGGCCATGATGCTGGACGGTGTCGAGGAGTTTAAGGTAGGTGGGATGAGCGGAACCATAAACAATGCAGCCGTAATCAAGTTTCGAACGAATCAAGAAGCGGTATAAACGTAAAAGGGTGCTCCGATCTGCACTCCACTGGGTGCGCCCAACAACACGTAAAACATCCAGCGCCTTCAGGCATGATGCACGAAGGGACCAGATGTGGGGTAAAAAGGAGAGTTTGTGGTCAAAAATGACCCCTAAAAATTTGACCTCGGGGACCACCTGGAGCGCCGAACCATCAATATGAATGGTGGGCTCTGGAAAGTGGACATGGATTTTGCAAAAATGCATGCAGACAGACTTGGCAGTGGAAAAGTTAAAACTGTTGGAGGAAACCTAACGTTGAACACTATTTACACAGAGCTGCAGCTGACACTCCAGGCAGGGAAGATACCTGCCATGGACATCAACATATAAAGAGACGTCAGCTGCAAAAGGAACTGATTTAAAATGCCATCGATCTTGATGCAAAAAAGGGCAGGAGACAGAATGCTGCCTTGGGGAACACCCATGTCCTGAGGGTAAAAATCAGACAAACTAGCACCAACCCGAACTAAAAATTGCCGATGAGCTAAAAAATGCTGAATAAAAATGGGCAGACGGCCGCGAAAACCAAGGAGGTGAAGATCTATCAGGATGCCATGCTTCCAGGTCGTGTCGAAGGCCTTCTCTAGATCAAAGAAGACCCCCAACATGTGTTCTTTTCTGACGAAGGCGTCCCGGATGAACTCTTCAAAACGAACGAGGTGGTCGATGGTGCTCCGGCCCTGCCAAAAACCACACTGCAGCCAGGAGAGCAAACCCTCGGACCACATGGGACTCCCTCCACATGGAGGGAAAGTCCCCTGAGGTCCAAATGTAATTAAAGATGTGGAGGAGAAGAGAAAGAGATTGTTCAGGGAAATGGGTGAGAAACTGATAGTGGATAGTGTCAGGACCAGGGGTGGAAGAGGAACACTGATGGGGAGCTTGTCTGAGTTCAGAGAGAGAAAAGGGGAGATTGTAAGATTCAGAGTCAGAAGAAGAAAAGTTACAAGTAGATTTGCTGACACATTGGAGGCGCAGAAATGAAGGAGAGTAGTGAGAGGAAGAGGAATTGTGAGTGAAGGTGCATGCAAGACGATTAGCAATATTGTGCTGGTCTGTGAGGCATCGCGGAGGTGGCCAACTGAACCAGAGGAACGCTTCCCAGAAAAGTGATGAATTGCTGCCCAGACTGTGGAAGAAGGGGTATGGACAGAGAGAGAGGAGACGAAACTCTGCCAAGCCTGCCTGCGCTGCTGCTTAAAAACAAGCCGAGCACGAGCCCGGAGGCGTTTAAAAGCAAGCACATTATCAGCAGTGGGACAGCGGAAAGCACGACGTTGTGCCCTCTTCCACTCCCACAGCACAGCCCAATATTCCTCCGTGAACCAGGGCACACGAGGGCCGCGGCGACCCTTGCCAATGGTAGGAACGGCACGTCTTGCAACTTGAAGTAAAACTTGGGTAAAAAGGTGGACAGGGTGATCCCCGGCCACCTGGGAATCAAGGTTAAAATCAGACTGTAAAGTCAGCCGGGAGAGACAAAGAGAGTGAAACAGTGACCAATCAGCCTTGGAAAGATTCCAGCGACCAGCTGGCCTGGAGTCTGCAGAAAGGTCGGCCGACAGAGCGAGGGGGAACTGGTCATTGCCACACAAGTCCCTGGTGACACGCCAAGAAAATTCAAGAGAAAGAGAGGGAGAACAGACAGAAAGATCAATGGCGGAAATATACCCACTGTGAGCCTGACAGAAAGTGGGACTGCCGTCATTGAAAATGCAGAGATCCCTCTCAGCAAAAAATAAAGCGAGAAACTCCCCCCGGCCATCGCAGGAAACACCACCCCACAGGGGATGATGTCCATTGAAATCACCCAAAAGAAGAACAGGAGGGGGGAGTTGGTCTAGCAAATCATCCAACTTGTGACGGGAAACCCGAGCTGACGGAGGAAGGTAGAGACAGCAAATGGAGATGGTTTTATGCAGCGTGACTCTAGCAGCCACCGCCTGCAAAGAAGAGGTGAGAGAAATGGGGCTGTAAAGAAGGCTAGGATGGAGGAGGAGTGCGACACCGCCAGAGCCAGTGTCAGCAGAAGAAGCATGACGAAGAACAAGGAAAGGACCACACGAAAAGGAAGCGGAGCCCTGCAGGAGGGTTTCTTGCAGGGCAAGAACGGCAGGGTTGAGAGAAGAGATAAGACAGCAGAGGTCCTCATAGTTAACGGGTTTCCCCAAATGTTCCATGGGATGATGGAGGACATGTTAATGAGTTAGGCTAGTCTGGGGACGAGAGTTGACAGGAGAGGACGGAGCGGAGGAGGGGGCAGCATAGCTCCATGTCCTCCAAAGGATCACGTCGTGCCTGCCCCTTAGGAGGCCGAGACGTGTCTTTTGGACCCTGGGAAGGCTGATGTGGGGGAGAAAGGGAGGAGGGGCAGGAAACCCTTACCTCCATCCTGGTGTCAGCAAGAGCCGAAATGCGGTTGTGTGAGGATTAGGCAGAGAGAGAAGCAGAGGGACGGGCAGCGGGTGCTCCCGGCCCCGGGGTGCGAACAGAGGCGGTCTTCTTAGCAGATTGTGGTG
Organism: Lanistes nyassanus; assembly: GCA_004794575.1. Lineage (NCBI taxonomy): Eukaryota > Metazoa > Mollusca > Gastropoda > Architaenioglossa > Ampullariidae > Lanistes > Lanistes nyassanus. The sequence goes on along the minus strand of SMGT01004428.1, from coordinate 79,694 downwards.
CAAGTGAAGGTGAAGGAGGTAGGTCGGCAGAAGAAGTACATGAAGAAATAGAGCGGGGGTGGTCAAAGAGGTAGGAGTAGTGGAGGTGCCCTGAAAAGTGTTGTGTGGCATGGACTGTAAGGGGGGGTCGAGAGCTAGAACCGGCGGAAAAAGGGGGCATAGAAACAGAAGACAAGGGGCATGAAGAAGTTGTAGGTTGCTGAGAGACGACGGAGTAGGAGACAGAAGAGGTAGGGGAGGAAGAGGACAACTTGCCCTCCACATGGACCCGCTGGATGGCAGACTCCTCCTTCCACCGAGGACGTTCGCGAGAAGTAGCTGGATGGTCACCGTGACAGTTTAAGCAGCAACAGGGGTTGGAACAGTCAGAAAAGGAGTGGTCAGCGGCTCCGCAACATGAACAGACGCCTTCTGGGTTCCACACTCGACAAGAAAATAAGTGTCACGGAACCGCTTAACAGGCCACACCAACCTCCCGTCTAGGAGAAGTCCGGGCCAAAGGGGCGTGTTGGTATGATGAGCAGCACCAATCAGGGACCTCAACCCCCAGGATCCCATTCTCCCCCGACACGGGTCACCCTGCACGGCAAACGCAGGGGGTCTAAAGAAGACCGCAGAGAAAGAAGAACCCTGGAGAGAAGATGTAAGAGAAAGAAGAAAGAACAGGCCAGGCAGACAGAAAGACAGCAAGGAAAAAACTGCAGAAAGCAGGGAGAGATTGGGGTGGAAAAGAAGAAAGGGAAAGGACCAGAGAGGCAGAAAAAGGAAAGCCAAAAAGAAAGGGGTGGGCCAGCTTAGCCGGCCAGCTTAGCCACCCAGCCAGAGAAAGGCTGGGTGCTCACCCCCAGCACGTGAAGCCTGTGTGTCAATTTGCATTTCTGGTTTTTAGCATAGTTTAAAACAGTAAGAGCAATAAGGCTATTCAAAACTTAGCAAAGAAAAATTCATAAGAATGAAGAGTAGGCAATAAAATACATTAAAGGTTACAATCACAAGACATAAAAAATAAGTTATAATGGTAAGAGTTTCAATCTTGATATAAATGTTTTTTTATTCAAAAGGCAAGGATGGTGTCTGCAACAACAAAGCAAAAAGGCAGCTAGAAAGAGGGGTCAGAAAAGAGGTATTTCTCCATGAGCCAGGTAGGTTGGATGGTACCACCTGAGGATAGCAAAGGATGACATATTTTAATAATAGTATTTATAAGGTGCAGAATCTTACAAGATAATTTAATATGCACACCTTTCCCTGTACTTCCACACAGTACTACACATACATATGCATGGCCACTTACATGCAGACACTGGTATATGTAAACTACCCCAGCGCAGTCTCAGACAGGAAAGGGCAAAATGTATTATGAGAGAGAGAAAAGATAGAGAACATTTCAAAGAGAGTGTATGTAGCTTGTGGATAGAGAGAAGCAGGCTGTTCCAGGTCAGTGGATCAAACAGAAAAAGATCATGGATCAGGGTGAGCATTTGGGGTTTAACGCTGTGCGAGCAGTGGAGCCTACATCACAGCAGTAAAAGTGTTGAATGTACAGCAGCAAAAGGAAACAGAAGAGGATGAGTGCAGACAAGAAGTGAAAAGGACAACAGGGTAAAGGTGTCTGTGTGCATCTACATGTATTCTGTCAGGCGCTGTGAGCCAAAGTGGGGTACCACACGTTACAAATTGCTCATTATTATTATTAAAGTAAAAATAACTGATAAAAATGTAAGCGACGAGATTAAATCCAAAAGATGGACAGCTTCTAAAAAGGCCAAAATAGCCAAAGAGGAGGGCTGCATGATAAATATCACAGCACATATCAAATCCATTTTCTCAAAAGTTCCCGTGGATTGTGCAGAAAAGAAAACACTGGAAGAACAGTTGACTGCAACACAGAAACCAGACTCTTTTTTTTGTACTTACAGGTTGTACGAACATTTTTGACAGATGCTTGTAACGGCTGAGCAGGGTCCTACATACTCAAGCTCATGCGCAGCCATAGTTTGAGGTCTATATATGACAGTTTTGTTTTTAAAGGGTATAATGTTGAATGTAATACCCGAATGTACCTTTATGGGTATCTGATGCATAACATATCTGTACTTTGGTAAGGAAATTTTGAAGATGTCTAAAATGTTATCGTCTGCTCGTTTGCTGTGATTGAATCACTTCCATTTAAAAACACCACGCAGGCACAATCTGACATCTATATGACAGTTTTTAAGGAAACATGTTACACCAAAATCCACTTTTATAAATATCTGGTGCTTAATATACCTGAAATTTACACTTTATGAAAAATATTTTGTCTGAAACATTGTCTGCTTGGTCTCATTTTCATAGGCAAAGGAGAAAATGCAAGCAATCACTTCAAATATATCTTTGAAATTTCAATAACAAAGTGCAAGTTTGGGGTATTTTAAGCATCAGATGCCTATAAAACTGCATTTTGTATTACATCTACCCTTAAAAACTCTTATGCAGATTTCAAATTATATCTGTTCGTAGCCGCGCGTACTTTCCTAGGATGCCGAGCATGCAGAATTTACATCAACAATATGCAGGGTCGAAGGACAGACATCATGGGTGTTTTTTTTTACGTCTGGACACAGCAAAATTATCCACAAGTAGACAATAGCTTAATGAACAAAGCATAAAAAAATAAAAAGTCAGTGTGCTAAAAGCTAAGCAACAAGAAGCTTTATATGAGAACTAGCCAGGGGACCCAGCGCTGCCTTTTTTTTAATAAAGGCTGGTTTTGAAGCAATGGCACCCCCCGCCCCTTGGCCTCCATGCACCCACCTTACCCCCAACACCCCCACCCTCCCCCATCAACCCCTCCTCCCACCTCCACCCCACTGACCCAACACCCACATCCACCCCTCCACCGCACCCCATCACCCCATCCGCATCCCTCCACCAGTGCCCACCCCCAATCCCCCACCATCTGCACCTCTAACCCCCACCCTACCTCTTCTCCCCTCGGAAACACTTTCCCCCAGAAACACAGTCTGGGTATAGAGCTAGCCATATGATTAGTGTCACACACCGCTCGATCACTCTACATACTCTCACCAAGTGACCAAGGGCATGTGGGGCATGCTCGTCTTGCATCTGACTCCTCACAAACACTAACATAGGACAACGAGATGATGTAGCTTTCCTAAAAAGGACCCGGCCTTATTTGTTAAACTACACGCTCACACTCATTCTCTGATACTCACGCACTTAACAATTCTTACACACACACACACAGCGGCTTCCAACTAAACTCCCACAAATTGCAGCACTGGTACACATACTATCTTACTAGCATCATGACTCTGCTTGCTCTCATCTATCGAAAATATCACAATACTAATCAATCCCAGCTCCTCTCCTCATGTTTTACACAAAAAGTCAATTCTTCACAAGTGATCAATTTCCTGAGCCAATCAATCTTTCTAGTCGCTTACTGTTCTTAAAGTCTCTGGTTCTCATCTTAAGTGTTTTCACACAAACTAAAAAAACTAGAGTAATTATTCATAAAGATTTTCAAAGTGTTGTCACACAGACTTACTAAAGGATTTTAAAGTTTGAGTAAATCAGGCAACCTCTTTGCTACTTAGTATTTCCTCTCTGTTTTCCGACCTAACGTATGTCCTTTACACCACAATAGTCACACTGTATTAGGATGAGGTCCTCACATCGACATACACTGTAGTCTCCAGTGTCTTAAGCTTTATAGGCACAAAGCCTCTCGGGTCTAACATCCAACAAAGTCAACAACTTAACTCCGGGTCCACAGTTCAATCGCTATTTATAGTCTATCCACACAGGTCACGTAATATTGCTCCACTCTGTTGGGATGTGTTAGGCTAACGTAAAAAAAAGTCCATAGCACATGGAAATCACTGCATTCTCAGTCAATCCTCAAAGTTCTTTTAGGGGCGGCACTCAGCCTGGGTATCAGGTATCATCAACAGAGATAATCACACTAAATATCTCTTACTTGGGGGAATCTGTTTCCTCCACATTCTAGCGGCAAGAACTTCTAAGGCTTGTAACGAAATTGAGAGCTGGCAAGCGTAAGACTAGCATTGTTTATTCAGTTTAAACCAGAGGGTAGCCTGCTCAGTAACGTTCGTGCTGGGGAGGGGGGTTAACCAACCTCCCTGGTCCAAGAGTCAGGGACAGCAGATGACAGCATGGTGTCAGCCAAGTACGACTGCATCAGCAGTGACCGGGAGGTCAGCATGGAAACTCGAGATGCCTGTCAACAGTTCATGAGTGAATATGCATGTGATGCTGTTTACAAGGAGAGAGGCACTGAGGAGGATAGACTGTAACCTTTTGTGGGGTGTGCTGGAATTCTAGGGAAGAAATACGAAACGCATACGCCTAGTGCAGGCCCCACCTTTTCAAACAAAAGGTACACGACCAGATAACTTAACACATTTATTGAACTATAAACATTAGAAATGAAAGCTGAGGAAAGAAAGGTGCAGTTGAACAAATACGTAACAGTGCGTGTGTATGTGCGTGATAGCAACAGTATGTGCCACGTAACAATTCTCCGAACAATGCGTAACACAACTAGCATACAATTAAATTCTTATGAAATAGCGTAATATCGCAAAAGTCTACTTGCGGAGGGATGAATTATCCAAAACCGGAACAGAATAGTTAATCCAAAATCGTTCACATTAGGTAATGGTCCGCAGAAGTAGTCCGAACAAGATAGGACAGTTAACACGGAAGATGCAGTTCGTAGAGACGCGAATGTTCTGACTGATGAGAATAGATCTGAGAAAGTCTGTAGCAGGGTCAAAGGTGAACTGTAAATCCAGTTGTACCGTGCCAGTAGAACTCAGTAGATGGAGCTGGTACAAAGGTGTCAGGAACACTGGTTACGAACCATGTATCGTACAGTTAGTCCGTTAGTCCTTGAAATGTCCTTGCTTAACTGTCGCAAGTTAACGCTTTGATCCTCACAGATTTCAGATCTATGAGGAAAGTTCACTTCCACAAGTGGAGGAATCCGCTTGACTGTACACTCCCAGCCTACTATCAGACTGTTTATAACGAGAGACAGGTTCGCGGAGACAATTACTGTCAACACGGCCGTTAAGCCTTGCAGCACTGAAGACTTAACAATATCTTATGCTTCCAAAATTAACAAATGATTTTATACAAGTTCTACACTTACAGCAAATTCTAATTATCTTATTTTAAAAATGGTGGGTCCTCTAAAGTGATAGCACCCTAGCAAAATAACGTCAAGAAACACAAAACACAATTTTATTGGTAAAATGAGAACGGGAGGGACAGGCAGAGAAAGGAAGAAAAATGAAGCTATTTCCTTAGGGCTGCAGAAGGTATATACAGGGCAGCCCACCCGTAAAGCTGGTGACGGGGAAAATACTAAACTCCTTTTTTTTCTATTTCATACCCTATTTCTCAAAACGCGGACAACCTCTTCATACGTCTTTCGCACTCTGTTAGTATGGACTCTAATGCAATCACTCTGTTAGTTACTCACTCTACGGGGTCACCATTGTCACAACCCCCTCCCTCACACCGCAGTCATACTTGTCAGTGACAGGAGGGGTTTGTGGGGGCGTGTTCTTTCAATCAACACTCGTACACAACAACACAAGACCGGCAGTGAAATGAACGAGGACCCAGCCACCTATAATTTCTTAACTGCCCGGATTTACCGGAACTCTCTAAATCAACAGAGTTCACTCCTTTGATTACAAAAGTCACTAACAGAACAACTGTCAGGGGCCCGATCCAAGCACCAGATCGGCTCACGTTCTACAATCTCAATTCACTCCGGAAAATTTTACAAACATTCTTAAACCTCACAGCTATCTCTACTCATAATTGCGTCTACATTCATTCCTCCAGCAATCACACCCACCAATTGCACAACAGTATATAGAGCAGAACTTTCTTTTAACCTTGTGATCAATTCCTTCGTGGCTAACAACTCCACGTCATTGCACTTTAAACCGTAAAAGATTATCATATCTTTCCTTTCATTCAAGCTCCAAATTTGTTACGGGCGAAGTCCCAAATGTTCATATTTCTGACTTCCCTCAACCTCCAAGTTCGTTAGAAATAACAAAGTCCCCAAATGTTTATTTTGCTCTCAATTTCAGTCTCTGTTAACTTTATATCATAACCGTCTGTACCCTGCTTCCGCGACGGTTGGGGTTCTCGACATACGACTGAAACTGTGTACATTACCGGTTTCCGAATGGTCTCCTACAACACCGATAATCTCTGTGTAGCAAGTTATCTCTGCCCAGGCTGCTGACGCATAGCGCCCCAGCGACACGTGGTCGAACCAAGATGGCGCCAGTAGACGAAGATGCCAAAAGCTCGTCGTGTAAGCTCTCAGCGTGAAACTCACGAATATCCACAATACTTCAAGTGAGGGTGGTACTCCAAAAAAGACACTTTCTCTTCACCATATCCACCGGAAAATACTCCAACACCGGTCTTCACTATATCCACCGGAAAATACACCAACACCGGTCTTCACTATATCTACAGGAAATTACACCAACACCGGTCTTCACTATACAGGAAAGACTCCACCAATTTAGGAGACACCCTCAGCACTGCAGAGGACACTCTCGGGTTCTCTCAGGAACACAACTCCCTCTCCTCCACACAGAACCACTCTACCTCTCTATCTCTCTGCCGCCTTTTCCCTCTCTCTGCCAACCCAAAACCTCCCTCACACTACTCAGTTTCTCCCTCCAGTACCTGACCAGTAATCATCACTCTTTTTTCCGTCCTCACCCATACTGGCAATCGCCCATACACCATGATGATGTGAACACAATTCTTGTACACAGACAACCAACTCAGAAACTAACTTACAAGCTGAACACAATGCTCGCATATAGATAGTCAATTCTGAAATTAACTTACAAGCAAATAAAAAGGAAATATATACAAACTGTCACAGTCAACCCACAACACCCACAACACCTCATAACACTTACACTCAAAAGTCACGCGCATTCGCGTCCGTGACACATAAGATGAGGAAAAGTTGACACATAACTCGCTCGCAGAAGCGTAAAAATCCTTCACACGACGAGTAATGAACTAATTCGGTTGTCCCGCAATAGTTTGCTATGTAGCTATCCGGGTACAGCCTTCACAGGGGCGCGTATAGCGAACGGTTGACTGTTGACAATGGATTCGAGGCGGGAGGGTGACTGTTTCACTTCCCACTTCTTTCTTCCCACATACGCTATTTTTCTGAACGAGTAAAGTCCACACGAGGAGACTAATTTCCTCCAGCGACCGCTGAACAATCTTCCTAAATTAACAGAGCGTCTTATTCTGTCGGATAACCATTAGCAAGTTTCCCAAACTAGTAACACGTCTGACTTCCTCGCATCTCCAGACTAAACTGATCAAAAGACGTTAAACTCTCCTCAATGTTTCTCCCGTTCCCCTTCACGACCAAATTAACATCTTCCCATTGGTTCGAGAAAGTGAGTCCTACGCGTTTTATTAAAGAACACATGACGTCTTTCCCTTCTATTACTACGTAATTTTATGCGTCACTACCGTGTCAACAATTCCTTGAATGAAAGAATCCAATACTATGTATAAATGATACAGTGCTTAGACAGTCGCGCTGAAGAAAACCTTCCGTAACGTGACATAGACCATGTGATGTAGAGGGCGTTGGAGTAGGGGGAAATAAGAAAAGGGGGACATGAGAGATCAGAGAACCAGGAAAGAGAGAGGAAGACACAGACGGGATAAGCTTGCTTGGGCTTATGCCCAGCCCATAGGGCTTATGCGTGCTTGGCCATGGGACTTAGAAAGTTTCAACCACGAAGGCTCAAGGCAGGAGTTAGCAGGCAGAAGACTGAGGGGCACAGTGGAGGATGAGCCACAGGGCTGTCTTCTTCGTGCGCCTCCGCTGCAGCTGCACAACGGAGCTTTACTCAGGAAGAAGCCACTGCCTTTAGTGGCCAGGAAAAGTTAGAGAATAGTAGAAGGCCAGGCTTCCGTCTGAGTCATAATAGGGTAGACAGTAGAGATAGAGAAGAGGTCCAATAATAGCCACTAGACGAGGGAACAGGTTGCATGGTTAAGATGGCCACACACTGAATTGATAAGCAAATAAAGTTTGGGACGTGCACCCCTAGTTTGGCGTCTTCACGACTGGATGAGTTAGGATGCACGTAATGTAAGGAAGAGACGGTGAACGGAAGGGTTACAGGCTGTCCCAGCTGAATCTGTCAGTGGGAAATCATGGCACGTGCACTGACGTCACAGTCCATAGCTATCCGAACATGTTTCACCCCTCGGGCTTCAGACACTTCACCAGGAGGTGAAAACAAACAGGAAGAAACCCTAGGCACGTACATTACTATGGCATTTAAAGCTTGTGCAAAATAAACATGGGTTACAAAATATAAGAAGCTCCCAGGGAATGGTTCGGGCTACCTCCCATCTTCGCAGAAGGGTTTACACACAAAAACCAGGCCAATCCTCCTTCGGCCTCACAGTGCAGATAAAGGGTCCTGCTACGGTGTCTAGGCACACGTACATTACACCATCTGTCAGCTGTCCTTCAGTCCATCTGCACTGTCCTCTGTTAGTCTCCCAACTTTCAAACTGAGCGTATCTGCCCCAAGCACGCGAGTTGACCGACACCCAGCGTTCTAAATTTAGCGCTTCGTCATTGCTAAGGATAGTTGAACTAGCGTACTCACTTATGCGTCTGTAGTGACATGGCACGTTTCCATGACAATTAGCTATCCAAATCCCTAACCCCCACTCTACCCCTCCTACCCTAAGAAACACTCAGCCCTCTCCCCCAGAAACATAGCTCCCTCACCCAGGAACAGTCCAGGTATAAACCTCGCCATTTAATTAGCTACACACAATGTGGTAGCTTGTTAAGCGAGGCAAGGGAAAGTACTCTCCATACGAAATGGATCTTTGGTGATCTCCCTTGTACGCTGATGGCCGCGTACATATGGTAAGGGTGTTGTCACATTTGCTTCATTTTTGTTTATGCCTATGTACAAGGTCAAAATATGGCCTCGGAGCATCTGTGGCTGCAAAGGAATCCGCATGCCAATTTGGTATGAATCGGTTCAGCCATGCAGATTTGTATAACAAACAAACACACATTTGGCTTTATATATTAGATCTGAACCAGAAAAAGTAATGTTTAGATTAAAAACCCATTTTCATATTTTGATTTCTTTCTTAAGCTCATAATTCCAGCCTTTGTGATTCATTATGATGTATGTGTCTTGGGATAATCTGGTGTACAATCCTTGATATGTCTGCTTTTGTATGTGCTTTGTATGCTGTCAGTAAACTGACAGGATTGTAACCTCCACCTTAAAGGCCTGAGGACCACAACATCTCCATGTCTCTCATCACCAATACTCTGCACACACAAACACACAAAAAAATCAATTATTATAAAAGTGAGTGTTTGAGGCTCAACACTGCATTAGCAACTCAGGCTATATCATGGCAGTAAAAGTGTGGAAATTACAGCGGTAAAATGAAATAGAGGAAGATAGGTGCAGACAAGATCTAAAAATGGCAACAGGGTACTTGGACAATAACTGATTAAATCTAAGCAACAGGATTAAATGTGACAATAGAAACCGACATCCTTTCAACAACAAAAAAAAAAAACAAGAACGGCCGGAAAAAAGGTGAAATGAAAGAGTTCTGGAAAAGAGGGAGCATGAAAATGACAGTGATGGATGGGGCTGAAATGGGAACAATAAAACAAAAGGTAGCAAACAGTTAAAAGGGCGGCAAGAGAGAAGGAATCCAAAGTTTTTCTCCAAGAGTGGTTAGCATGGGTAAAAGCCAGGATGATGGCAGAGAGCTCGGCAGAGAAGACAGAATTGTGATCAACAAGGCCGCCCACAAGTGGTCTGATCTGCACCCCACTGGGTGTTGCCCAACAATGCATCAAACATCCAGTGCCTTCAGGCACTACGCACGAAGGGACCTGATGTGTCTTAAAAACAAAAGTGTGGTAAAAAATAACCCCTAAAAATTCAACCTCAGGAACTACCTGGAGCACCGAACCATCAATATGAATAGTAGGCTCTGGAAAATGGCCACGGAGTTTACAAAACTGCATGCAAACAGACTCGCTGGCATGCTGGAGCCACTGAAAGGAAGGAGAGTAGTGAGACGAAGAGGAGTTGTGAGCGAAGGTGTGTCCAAGATGATTAGTGACATCATGCTGGTCTGTGAGGGTTGCATTACCATCGTGAAGGTGGCCAACGGAACCAGAGAAACGCTTCCCCGAAAGGTGACGAATGGTTGCCCAGGCTGTGGAAGAAGGGCTATGGACAGAGAGAAGGGAAATGAAACTCTGCAAAGCCTGTTTAAAAACAAACCAAACACAACCCCTGAGGCTTTTAAAAGAAAGCACCTTATTGGCAGTAGGGCAGGGGAAAGCATGATGTTGCACCTGGTTCCGGTACCACTGCACGGCCCGACACTCATCCGTGAACCCCCACCCACCAGGGGATCGAGATTAAAAGCAGACGGTAATGTGAGCCGGGAGAGACAAAGAGAGTGAAACAGTGACCAATTGGCCTTAGAAAGATTCCAGCGACCTGCTGGCCTGGGGTCCACAGAAAGCTCAGCTGACAGACTGACACACCAAGAAAAGTCAAGAGAAAGAGAGGGAGAATAGACTGAAAGATCAATGGTGGAAGTATACCCACTATGGGGCTGACAGAAAGTGGGACTGCCGTCATTGAAAACGCAGAGATCCCTCTCAGCAAAGAGCGAAGCTAAAGCTCCCCATGGGCATCGCCAGAAACACCACCCCACGGGGGTGAGGTCCATTGAAATCACCCAAAAGAACAGAAGCGGGGACTTCATCTAGCAAATCGTCCAAATCGTGACCAGAAACCCAAGCTGACGGACGAAGACAGAGACTGAAAATAGAGATGGTTTTATGCAGTGTGACTCTAGCAGCCACAGCAAGAAGAGGTGAGAGGAATAGGAATGTAAAGAAGGCGAGGATGAAGAAGGAGGTCCTCATAGCTCGGATTCTCCGACAGTTCCATTGGATGATGGAGGACATGTTAACGAGTTAAGCTAGACTGGCGACGAGAGTGGACATCCCCCATCTCCATGTTCTCCAAAAGATCACATTGCATCGGCCCCTCGGACCATGGGAAGGTCGATGTGTGGGAGAAGGGGAGGGGGCGGGAATCCCCAACCTCCATTCCGTTGTTGGCAAGAGCTGAAAAGCTGTTGTGGGAGGATGAGGCAGGGGCAGAGGGAGAAGCAGAGGGATGGGCAGTGGATGCTCCCTGCCCCTGATGTAGACTTCTTAGTAGACTGTGGTGTCCGTGGAGTTGAAAGAGGCAGTTCAACAGAAGATGGACGGGAAGAGGTAGAGCATGTGGCATGCGTAGAAGCAGGAGTAGTGCAAATGCCTTGAGAAGTGGTGCGTGGCATGTGAAGGGGGGGTTGAGAGCTCGAACCAGCGGAAGGAGGGGGCATAGAAACAGAGGACAAGGGGCGAGGGGAGTCCCCAACAACCAAGATGACGTCAGTCTGAGAGGAAGAAGAAGTAGTAGGGTGCCGAGAGATGGTGCAGGAGTAGGAAATAGAAGAGGTAGGGGAGGAAGAGCCAACTACCCGCTTGCGGGCCTCGGCGAAGGACAACTTCCCCTCCACATGGACCCACTGCATGACTCCTCCTTCCACCGAGTACAGTCGCAAGAAGTGGTACCCATCTAGGAGAAGTCTGGGCCAAAGGGGCATGTTTGATATGATGAGCAGCACCCATCAGGGACCTAAACCCCCAGGATACCATTCCCCCTGACATGGGTCGCCCTGCAGGACAAACGCATGGGGTCTAAAGAAGACCACAGAGAAAGAAGAACCATGGAGAGAAGATGCATGTGAGAGCAAGAAGAAAGAACAGACCAGGGCAGGCAGAAAGACATCACAGGAAAAACTGCAGAACACAAGGAGATGGAGAAGACCAGAGAGGCATGCTGCCAGTACTTTGTTGGGTTGTCACCAGAGAGGCAGAAAAAGGAAAGCCGAAGAGAAAGGGGTGGGCCAGCTTAGACAGCAGAGGAGGAGGAAACAGAAGAGTTAAGGGAGGAAGAACCAAATGCCCACTTGTGGGCCTTGGTGAAGGACAACTTGCCCTCCATGCAGACCCGCTGGATGGCAGACTCCTCCTTCCACCGATGACAGTTTCGAGAAGCGGCAGGATGGTGCCTTGACAGTTTAAGCACTGACAGGGGTTGTGACAGTCTGCCAAAGAATGGTCAGCGGCTCCGCAATGGGAACAAAGAGGGACAGATTTGCAGGTTTTTGTGCCATGGCCAAAGCGATGGCACTGAAAACAGCGGAAAGAATTGGGAACAGAGGGAGATAGGGACTTTGAGGTAGCCAATAGACAGAACAGGGAAGCCAGAAGCCAGTTTAGGAAGCCAGAAAGTGATAAAGTAGGTGCTGGTGGGAACTCCCTCCACCCCACTTGACAAGAAAAGAGATGCCACAGAACCGCTTGACAGACACAATAGCAGAAGAAATAGCACTGAATGCCTTCTGGACAGCAAAAGAGGTCAGCTTCATAACGGTTTGTTGGGGTTAGCACCCTCAACAAGAAAACAGGGCCAGGAAGGTTGAGGAGAGCAAGCAGAAACAGTCTGCCAGACCTCATCCCCACTATCAGAGCTGACACAGGGTGAAAGATGATGCTTGCACGGCAGAATTTTGGAAACCATAATTGAAAAGAGAAAGATTCATCTCTCCTGCTCCCCACCCACCATGGAGCCCAACACGGAGATGCAGCCGAGCAGTTCTATATGAGGTATTTCCAGCAGGCCACACCAGGGCTACAGGACAGATATCTCTGGCTTAGAACTAAACCAGGCTGACCTTGGACGCAGCCTTCTAGCAAAGCAGAGGGTCTAAAGGAGACCACAGAGAAAGAACAGTGGATAGAAGTTGTGTTTGAGAACTAGAAGAAAGAACAGGCTGAGGTGGGCAGAAAGCAGAGGAAAATCGGCAGAACACAAGAATTTGGCACAGAAAATAAGAAAGGGAAAGGACCAGAGAGGCAGAAAAAGGAAAGCCAAAGGAAGGTGGGCCAGCTCAGCCACCCAGCCAGAGAGAGGCTGGGTTATCGCTCATGGCATGTGAAGCCGGGCCAGTGAAGCCATGTCAGGACAAAATCATCTCTCTGCACAGTCTCTGCACAGCACAGTATGACATGGTGAGACAAAGCAGAAAAAAAGTGGAGTTTGTTAGAGGTCAGGGTGTTCCAGTGGGGTGGCCAGAGGGAGTATATAAATGTATAAGAAGAAATGAGAGATTGAAAGTCTACAGAGGGCATGGAAGAGATGATAACAGGGCCCCAAAGAGGCAGGTTGGCAGACCAGTCAACATGTGTTGCCTAGATGCCAGCATGGCCTGGGATCCAGACAAAGATGATGACAATAAAAGAAAAACAAGTGACTGCCATTTGGAGGAAAGTCCAAATTAAATTTAAAACAAGGGAACTAGACCAAGCTAGAAAAGGACAAAGACAAAGGCAATCTACATGTTTCGGGCACTACCCCTTCATCAGGATGACACAAAAACGATGAAAAATGAAAACGAAAAAGAAAATGACTTAGCTGCAGTAGATGTTTGCAGTAGCTGCAGCAGAAGTTTGGGAGGATAGTTGCGGACGAGGAAAAAGTCTACCATTCTTTTGGATTGTTCAACACATTCGAGTTTGACGGCCACTGTTTCTACCAAATTAGCGGCATGGCAATGGGAACCAAAATGGGTCCTAGTTATGCTTGGCTCTTCATGGGTTGGCTCACACATAACATCCGCAACAGCTACACAAGCCCCACCCCAGAACTGTACAGACGCTACATCGAGGACAGTCTAGGCGCCACTTCCCTCCCTGAATCTCACTTACTGGAGTATATCCAGTACATACAACACTTCCACCCCTTCATTCAATACACCTACACCATTTCTTGCACCTCTGTCACATTCCTCAACACCAACATAACCTTGCAGAACAGCCACCTAGCAACCACCATCCATTACAAACCTACGGACTCACACTCCTACCTTGATTTCCACTCATCTCACCCACCCTCCACCCTGCACAGCATACCCTACTCACAGTTTCTGAGACTCCGCAGATTATGCTCCAATGACACAGACTTCCTTGAACAATCCAACAGAACAGTAGACTTTTTCCTCACCCGCAACTATCCTCCCAAACTTCTGCACTCTGCTAGACAGAAAGTTGCCGCCACACCATGTGCACTCACACTCCAACCCTCCCACCACCCCCAGACACACGGAACCAAGGCCGATCGCTGTCTTCACCCACCACCCTCACAACCTACCAGTACGTAGGATCCTCCTCTCCAACTGGCACCTGTTGCCTAAGTCTGAACCCTACCTCTTCAAAAAAAAAAAAAACTCTCCTAGCATCTCGGCGGGATAAGAACCTGCGAGATCTTCTAGTACACTCTAAACTTCAAACCAACCACCCCCTTCCCCCCTTCCTGCGGCTCCATCCCATGCAGTGTCCCCCGCTGCCACACTTGCCCCTACCTGAACACTGCCACAGCACTCCACACACCCAATACCACTTTTGTCATCAAGCGCAACTTCACCTGCACCAACAGCAACATTGTCTATGCCATCACATGCACCCTCTGTCCCACCCTGTTCTACATTGGTGAAATGGAACGCACACTCAACACCCGCTTCACAGAACATCTAGCTGACACTAGACACTGCAGAAACACACCAGTTGCACGTCATTTCAGTACACCCCCACACACAGCTGACAACATGAGGGTCTGTGGTATCTGGAAAATGAAGGGTGACTCCACTGACCGTAAGAATATGAAGTCCTACTTCATTACCCATTTTGGCACCATGGCACCCACAGGACTCAACCTTAAACACTGACCCTCCCCCTCCCTCCTTTTCCCTTAACCCCCTCACCCCTCCGTCTCTCTCTTACTTTTTCTCTCACCTCCCTTCCACTCTCTCTCTCTCGCACACCGATGCCCCTTTACCCGCGCTGCTTTTTCTCTCTCTTTCTCTCTCCCCCGCCCACTCTCCACCCCCACCCTTCTCTACCCTTTCCTACCCACCTTGCGATTGGCTGCCCCTCTTTAACCCCTCTAACACACTGTCCCTGGGTCATTCTCCTGCTATGCAACCCATGCGCCACATCTACTGCAGCTAAGTCATTTTCTTTATCTTTTTCATTTTTTCGTTGTTTTTGTGTCTTCCTGATGAAGGGGTAGTGCCCCGAAACATGTAGATTGTCTTTGTCATATCTTAGCTTGGTCCTGTTCCCTTGTTTTAAATTGTAGAATTTATGCCTTCATCAGCTAGATGTTCTGTGAAGCGGGTGTTGAGTGTGCTAGACAGAATGCACACTCAACACCCGCTTCACAGAACATCTAGCTGACACTAAACACTGCAGAAAAACACCAGTTGCATGTCACTTCAGCACACCCCCACACACAGCCGACAACATGAGGGTCTGTGGTATCTGGAAAATGAAGGGCGATTCCATTGACTGTAAGAATATGGAATCCTACTTCATTACCCATTTTGGTACCATGGCACCCACTGGTCTCAACCTCAAACACTGACCCTCCACCTCCCTCTTTTTCTCTTTACCCCTCCTCCTCTCTCTCTCTCACTTCTTTTCTCTCACCTCCTTTTCTCCCACACTGACACCCCCTCACCCGCGCTTCTCCCTCCACCCCACTCACCCGCGCTTCTCCCTCCACCCCACCCCTCTCCACCCCCACCCTTCTCTACCCTTTCCTACCCACCTGGCGATTGGCTGCCCCTCTTTTTAACCCTTCTTACTCACTGTCCCTTAGTCATTTTCCTGCAGTCCAGCCCATGCGCCACATCTACTGAAGCTAAGTCTTTTTCTTCTGTTTTCGTTGTTGTCGTTTATTTCGTCGTTTTTGTGTCGTCCTGATGAAGGGGTAGTGCCCCGAAACATGTAGATTGTCTTTGTCTTTGTCATGTCTTAGCTTGGTCCAGTTCCCTTGTTTTAAATTTAAGAAAGGTTTTTCCTCCAAGCAGCAGCCACCTGTTTTTCTTGTATAAATTCTACATTTAGACAAATTGTTGAAGTGCTGCATAAGGAAAGTAAACAATACGTTTCAAAATATGAAGGCAAGGAATACTTACTGTATCAAAGGCAACTTGATTCCCTCTGCCTACTGCCATATCTGTCAATATTCGGACTGACAGACGAGTGGAACAGTCTGCCACAAGAATCTTCTTAAATTTTTTCATGCGTGCCAGTTTTATCAAAAGATGATGCCTGGACAAATGCAACAGATATCAAATTATTACCTTGAGATGTATTAAATTCTTAAAAAATACAGCTCATACTATATAAGGCTTCAACATCTATATCATTACATTTCCAAGGAAATCCGGATGTCAAGTCTGGTTAATGCAAAAATATTAAAGAAATTTAAATTTCAGAAATATAGTTCCTTAAAAATAACTAGAAAGACTTGCTCAGCTAATTCTCTTTGACACATTGTCTGCCACTGACTTAAATGTACGACGGTCCTTGTCTGTCCAAATCGGGTTTTGACTTACATACACAACAGAGAATTTAAACGTACAATGTGCCTTCCACGAAGTCGTTAAAGGGAAACAATTGTGGCTAACTTCTAGCTCAGGCATTTGTGGTTTTTATGAGGTCTCCCTTTGCCCAAGAAATGATTTTAATGGTCAAACATTCAGGTTTTCACAACTACTATCAACTGAACAAAATGGTGGAAGAGACAGTACATAAGGCGGGATTTTTACACAGTGGTATCCAGTTACCTCATTTCTGCTGGAGTTTAACTAACTTTGAGAAGACAGCAAAGATTATAAACACTTTATTCAGCATTTGTTAACATCTAAAAATCAATCTGATTCTTGTCTGTAGGCTGTTTCATTATTGTGGGGGATTTTTACGCTTACAGCCAAAAGCATCCAGCCAACACAGCCAGCGACAGTTTAAGATGGTGGCAGGCATTGATTAAACAGTATGTTTCCATCTCAATAATTTAGCACTTTTATAGTAAAAAGGAACATGTGACTGCCGTTCGAATGAATACATGTGTGGAGTTTAACTCTGTGTCAGCAGCGACAGCTATATCACAGAGGTACAAAATGGCATACTACAGCGACAAAAAAAATAAAAGAAAGGGGAATGAGACATTAAGTAAAAAGGGCATCATAGTAAAACCGAAAGGATAGATTAAAACCACAACATGCTTAAATCAATCAATACATGTAAAAAAGGCCAGAATCGCAGAAGGAGGGATGGAATTGAAAAGGTCAGGAAAGCAAGGGGCATAAATATGGTTTTTTGATGGTAGAGGTGCTTGACAGTGGTCAGAGGTGTGGGGGAGTCCCGAATGAAGCAGGAAAGAGTGTGTGAGGTGGCAATAAGTGAGTGTTGGGGCTTAACTCCGTGCCAGCAGAGATTGAGGAAACAAAACTCTGTCAAGCCTGCATCCGCTGCTGTTTAAAAACAAACTGAGCATAAGCCCGGAGGCGTTTAAAAGAAACCACATTATTGGCAGTGGGGCAGTGGAAAGCATAACATTGCACCTGCTTCTGCTCCCGCTGCATGGCCCGACATTCCTCTGTGAACCAGGGCATGTGAGGGCCACGATGACCCCTGCCACTGGTAGGGACAGCGGATCTCGCGACATCAAGTAAAACTTAGGTAAAAATGTGGATGGGATGATCCCCACCCACCAAGGATTAAAAGCAGAGGGTAAAGTCAGCCAAGAGAGACAAAGAGAGCGAAACAGCAACAAATCAGCCTTGGAAAAATTTTAACGACCCACTGGCCCGGGGTCCGCAAAAAGGTCAGCCATCAGATTGATATGGAAGTGGTCACTGCCACATAAGTCCCCAGTGACACACCAAGAAAAGTCAAGAGAAAGAGAGGGAGAACAGACAGAAAGATCAATGGCGGAAGAATGCCCACTATCGGCAGAAGATGGACCGGAGGAGATAGAGCGTGGGGTGTGTGCAGAGGTGGGAGTAGTGCAAGTGCCTTGAGAAGTGGTGCATGATGTGGACAGTGAGGGAGGGTCAAGAGCTTGAACCAGCGGAAGGAGGGGGCATAAAAACAGAGGACAAGGGGTGAGGGGAGTCCCCAACAACCAAGGTGACGTCAGTCTGAGAGGAAGAAGAAGTAGTAGGGTGCCGAGAGATGGTGCAGGAGTAGGAAATAGAAGAGGTAGGGGAGGAAGAGCCAACTACCTGCTTGCGGGCCTCGGCGAAGGACAACTTCCCCTCCACATGGACCCACTGCATGACAGACTCCTCCTTCCACCGAGTACAGTCGCAAGAAGTGGTACCCATCTAGGAGAAGTCTGGGCCAAAGGGGCATGTTTGATATGATGAGCAGCACCCATCAGGGACCTAAACCCCCAGGATACCATTCCCCCTGACATGGGTCGCCCTGCAGGACAAACGCAGGGGGTCTAAAGAAGACTACAGAGATAGAAGAACCATGAAGAGAAGATGCATGTGAGAGCAAGAAGAAAGAACAGACCAGGGCAGGCAGAAAGACACCACAGGAAAAACTGCAGAACACAAGGAGATGGAAAGGACCAGAGAGGCAGAAAAAAAAGAAAGCCAAAGAGAAAGGGGTGGGCCAGCTTAGCCAGCCAGCCAGAGAGAGGCTGGGTGCTCACCCCCGGCATGTGAAGCCAGCCTGCAGGGGCATGAGGTGGGTATGACCCAAACAAAGGTGCTTGAGGACATCATCTCACTAAACAGGATTTGACAGCACACATGAGCAGAGAGAAGGAAGAATGGAATGGAGTTTGTTGGAAGAGTGTCCCAGTGGGCTTGCCAAAGAGAGTGGATGTAGGAAGAAATAAGAAGGTGAAAATCAACTGATGGCATGGAAGAGAGGGTGATGGGCCTTGAAGAGCCTGGGTGGCAGCCTGGTCAATGCGCATGTTTCCTGGAATGCCAGCATGGCTTGGGACCCAAAGACTATGTCAATATTCTGAAAGTGAAGGAGAGAGAGAGCTGAGAATAAATTTGAAGCAGGAAGGGATGATCAAGGCAGTGAGAGGCAAGTGCACATAGGGCAGAAAGAGAGTCAGACAGGATCAGAAAGTTTTTCTCAGCGGAGTGGTGAGCATGAGAGAGGGCCAGAAGGATGGCAGAAAGTTTTGGCAGAGAAGACAGAACTGTGATCAGCAAGGTGGGCCATGACTGCGTGAGAGGAGGAGTGCTGTGGTATGCTCCATCTTATGTCTAGGCATATTACTTTTGTGATTTCTTTGAATATTCTGCTTGTTTTATCCAGAATAACAAAATAAACACGTGCCAAAAAGGGGAAAACTAATGATATGATCGCTGCCTGACTTTTGTATTTAATTCTTCAAATGTTCCAGGTCAAGCTCCTTACTTGGCACATGAACAACCAAATGAAAAGAGCGCAGCAATAAAAATATGGTATTTATTCTACAGTTACGACGAGGAATGCTCCACTGTACAGCTACTATCATAAATCACAGAAGAACCATTATTACACTCATGCACTCATCACAGCGAGATACTACACGTACTTATACACACACACTATTTACAGAATGACAGTTAAACTGCCATACCGATAGTCCACATCGGTGAAACAAGAAAACCATACTCTTTACAGAAGGAATCGTCCATCCTCGGTAAAATGGTGGTAAATCTAACTATCTCTCAAATGACATCACACATACGTCTTTACTTCCAGCATGACCAACCGATCCTCATGTTAGCTAAAAGTATTCTCACTACACCTGCTACACCTTAACTGGTCCCGACTGGACGATCCAACTAACATTTCGGTGTGTACTTTAGGAAGTTACTGGGTGATTTTACAATTACCGACTGCTCATAGCTATTTCCTCACAACTATCTTCGAGTTACAACGTGTCAGCTAATTCTCCATACAGCTAATCTCCACAGTACGTGCACTCGCTTATTCACAATGTTGGACAGAACTACCGCAGATACCACATCTCTCAGCTCCACGTCCCAGCAACAGTCCGATGACATTCCAAGTTCCTCTCTGACTGACAAGAGTCACCCCCATTTTGGTCCACCAGTTCTATTATAACAAGGCGGCAGCTGGCCCTCTGTGTCCATGTTGCAGATAACTGTCATACTTGGCTACAGTAACTACCCAAAAGACTTGGTGTACTCGGCGATTTGCCATCGGCAATCGGATGCCTTTATACTCCTCGTGCGGGCTTGTCCGATATTCACCGATGTGTGGTCCACCTGTTCTGGGTGTCAGGGACTCATCTGCACCCTGAATGCCCAGAAAGCAGCACAGTCATGCTTATTCCTGGTTGGCTGGATGCAACAAGCCACAAAAATCACAAGGAGCAAGAGGGGATGGCTGTAATGTGACCGCTGTGCACACATGGGCGCTACTTAATCACTATGCTATGTGTTTAGCCAATGACAATTTTCACACATTCTCTCCATATATCAGTTATTTTGTGCTCAGAGAATATGCACGTGCCACCACACTCACTACGTACGAACCATTTTTACATCACTGACACTGACTTGTGACTTCATTTCCACAGTGCTCTCCAGTGTTATTCGTAGCTACAGACAAGTCTGGCCAACTATGGATATAATTTTCATGTTTAGACCTAACTGCAATTTTTGTTAGTTAATCCAATTTTGTTGTTGTTACGTTAGGTTAACATTTCTCTATGGCAAGGTAACCACATTGTCCACTGTAGCTAGGGACTATATTCTTATCAGTTAAAACTCATGGTACCGGAACGGTAGGTTGTCTGTGATTGGTCAAGTGCGGACTCTATCAGAGTAAATTTGCAAGCTCCAGTAATCTTAGTACAGAACGTTTAAAGTCTTCAATCGAGCAACACCGTATTTTCATTTGGCTTGTGATTAAACGGTTAACTCTTTTGAGCCGTACGGAACGCAAACCTGCCACACCATTGGCAGGGCTGACTGCCTGTTGACAGGCACAAAGGGCATATCACATATAGTTTTATAGCAAGAACTGGACGATTACTATGATTTTGGTGCTTGAAGTGGCAAAGAAGGCAGGAGAGGTGATCAATTGATGCATTTTGGATCGAGAAGACAGTGGACACCAAGTCTAGTCCGGCCGATCCAGTGACTGCCACAGACTAGGTTTATTGGTGAAGAGAGTGTGTCTGATGAAGACTCTGTGATAACTCTGACCGATCAACCTACTTGGATAATTGATCCAGTGGATGGCACCACCAACTTTGGTTTCATAGCATTGTGTGCTTTTCACTGGGTGTAACCATCAACCAGCAGATAATGTTGCACTCCACATCAAGATCACTGATGTACACAATTTGACCTTGGGGCTGGTTCACTGTGCGGGCTTGACACACCTGACGTGACCTCTCATTATGGTTATCTTCATTGTTTTTCATTGTACTATTATTACTTTTTAACTGAGTTTTGTATTGTTTTATGCGTTACAATCCCGGATACATAGTGCCGTAATTTTGCTTTGTTTCCGTCCATTAATTGGAAACAACTTTGTACTTTTGTGTGGGAGCTCTGTGTACTCACAGTGTGCCTAAGATACACACAGTACTCTGCGTGCTGTTCAGCCAACCTACTTCTCGCTGAGCAGTTCCACTATGCAGCAGCCATCGACTGTGGCCACGGTTGATTGTCTACACTCCTACAGCTGTTCGTGTAAGCTCCGTTGCTGCTACACCAGGGATCAGTTGATTTTTACTGCAATCTCGAGCGGATATCCGACATTTCATCGCTCCGTTTCAGATCAAGTACCGAGGCTGTCTCCTTTGCCTCCAACCTCCAGCATTGGTTCGTCGCTCTGTCAGACCCTGCAGGATGTTGGCATACACTGTCGTCATCTCCCGTGCTTCCACTGTCCGACAAAGAAAGCGCACAAGGGGCGGCGGCGGACACCCAGGCTTAGAAAAACCGCCACTCACCCATCTCCTAGAAGTCACAAAGCTCGTACTGACAATTCTGTTTTGTCTAGGATTTTCATGGGCCTTCATATCGCGCTCTTCAATGCCCAGTCAGTCTCCTCTGCCCAACAAGCTCTTAAACGAGCTGAGATCACGGAATACATCAGGGACAATAAATAAATAAAATGTGGATTTGTAACGTGCGAGAACACATTTCATGCACACTTCGCGCAGACGAGGCACATACCCAGTGAAAACAACGAAACACACACACACATACAGAGGGAGAGATGAACGAAACACAGGTTGGGATATATAGATTGTCCTTCAGTCACAGATGGGTGGGAAAGTATCATAATAGAGGAAGTTGTAGGTTAATGCAGACAGGCAGTCATTGCATCTGTCAAGGTACTTGAGGAAAAGAAAAGTTTTTAAGTTACGTTTGAAAGTCTGTAGTGATGGGGAGTGGCGAGTGTTGTTGGGAAGTGAGTTCCATTGGGTGGATGCCGAGAAGGTGAACATGCGCTGTCCATATGTTTTTGTCCTGATGCAGGGTACTGAGAGAATGTGATCGTCTGAAGAGGAGCGGAGCTGTCTCACTGGAGTGTAGATTGTAAGAAGTTCTGAAAAGTAGCTGGAGCATGCACCGGTGAAAAAATTGAAACAGATAGTAGACAACTTGTAGTATATGCGAGCCTAAATGGGGAGCCAGTGCAGAGTGCAGAGGAGAGGTGTGGCATGATCTGTTTTTCGCGCTTTCAGGACAAGGCGAGCGGCCGAGTTTTGAAGTTTCTGTAACTTCTGTAGCAGATACAGAGGACAGCTGGCTAGCAAGGAATTGCAGTAGTCGAGTTTAGACAGAATGTAGGCACATACAAATGTGTCTGCAACCTGATCGGACAGAAGGTGACGGAAGCTGCTGATTTTTCTAAGTTCAGAATAAGCGGATCTGCAAATGTTGGAAATGTGTTTGTCAAGTGTCATGTTAGAGGTAATAATAAGACCTAGGTTTCTTGCAGAGTCAGCGAAAGGGATGTCGACATCATCAATTCGAACTGCTGTGGGATATTCTGTCACTCCAGCATTTCTTTTACTGAAGAGAAGAGCCTCTGTTTTTTCGTCGTTCAACTTTATTCTGTTGTGGACCATCCATGCTTTGACACCGGATATGCAAGTCTGCATGGTCATGATGCTGGCATGTACATCGTCTCCATGATGTATACAGCATCTGTGGGTCAGCGCTGGCGTGGCTCCAGTCCTACCTCTCTTGTAGAACTCAGTCTGTACTTGTCGCTGACCAGTTGTCACCCCCATCAGCATGGTCTCTCGGAGTCCCTCAGGGATCTGTCCTGGGCCCTATCCTTTTCATCCTATACATCAAACCACTTTCATCACTCATCCACTCCCACATGATCTCCACCCAGTCCTATGCAGATGACACCCAATTATACAGTTCTTGTCCTTCAGCTGATGTACGTGCCAGCCTCATCCAAGTGGATGAAGACAAGAGTATTTGTGCCTGAAAGACCCAGGAGAGTGATTACAAAGAGAAAAACCAGCGAGCACGTGGTGTAAACAGTATTGAACAGACTGTGTATAAGGAATAGTGAGGACTTTTAGATTACTTCAACTTCAGTTGTGTTTCTATCAAAGGATTTATAAATTATGGAACAAGGTCCAAGAAACACAGTAAGACATGAGTTTTCTTTGTTTATTGATGTTTGCAACCAAGTTTAAATAACATTTCTATTGTTTTGGGGGATTTTTTTTATGAATTTTTGAAAAAAGGCTAAAAATGCCCAGTCAGCCAGGACGGCTTGAGCTAGGATCGCTGCGGCTTAAATGTGTTAATGATCTCTGTAGCTGTTTTCGAGCTATCGGGGATGCAGCTGAGCGGTACCACAAGGGGCAGGCAGAATAACAGCATAGAAAAAACTGCAGAATGCAAGAGGTTGGGGCAGAAAAGAAGAAAGAGAAAGGACCAGAGAGGCAGAATAAGGAAAGCAGAAGAGAAAGGGGTAGGCCAGTTTAGCCAACAAGCCAGAGTGATGCTGGGCGCTCAGCCTGGCATCCGAAGCCAGCTCCATGTGGACTAGAAAAAAAAAGAGTCATATGAGCTAATTACTAATAACGAATAGGATACACATATATCAAATTATAAGAATAGTTTTTAAAATATCATGCCTATTCACACAATTAGAAACATACTTTGCCATCTGAAGGAATTCTTCTTTTGTTGTTGTCGATGACAGGGAGCTGAAGGTATGATGGAAGTCACTAGTTTTCTCCGCTCTGTGCTGGAACAGCTCAGAACCTGAATCTTGTGCAATGTCCCAGCAAAATGATTGTATGCCTTCTTGTTTACTACCTGGTACCAGATCCTAAAGCCAACAAAGAAATGTGATCAGAGCAACTACCTATTGAAAGTAGATTTTCTACTCCAATCTTCCAACATGAAAAAGAACAGGAGGAAAAGCGGTCAAACTGTGGCCATCAACTGGTGAAAAGCTCACCGAAGTTCCATGCTATATATAGCCTAGTCCAGTTAATATTCCTGATTCCTGATTACACAAAAAAATGGTTAACATGCACTCATCATGAATTTCCCAACCAGTATTCTTCTATTTCTGTCATAAATTTATGGTCAATAACACATTGCTAAACCACGATTTTGAATCCATATAATATGTTCCAGATGACTAAAATCATTTGCTTTAACACTACCCTCATGTTGTTGTGAAGTACAATTTTTCCTCACAATTTAAAAACATGATTTAAAGTTTACAATGCAGGCATCCATGCTGGTAAACATCTCTTTAATGCAAATCATATATGGTTCATCTTAGTTCAATTTGAAGAGTGACAAAATTTATATGCTGTCTTCAAGCAGACTGTATAGCTAAAATCTACCCTTCTTACAAGATTTTATCCCTTTTTTTCATTGTTAGCTTTGGAGGGTCAATGTCGAGCCTGCAGTGTATACCATTTCCTTGATAATAGGGAAATGGTACTAGCTAAAAATGGAGTGTAATGTAAGTTAATAAACGGAGATTTTTTAAACTGCAATAAGGATGTTCAAGGCTGCTCTCAACTGAATTAAAAGCATGGCGAACTAACAGTAAAATAAAAAATAGCAGGGAAATGAGTTAAAGGTGTCTTCACAGAATATGATAAAAAAGCACCATAAATGGTAAAAGTGCTTACAGCAAAACCTGCCTTGAGGGATATCCTTCATTCCCTCCAAAAGTGTCCATACACGACAGCTGTCCCTTCACCAGAGGTTCATCTAATTTGCAACCAAGGACCACATGCCCAGCATGCAAAACAGTGTCAACCGATGTGCAATTACTTATGGCTATTTCAAGAGAGTGTGTGTGTGTGTGTATTTTGGTGTTTTATGCCATGTCAGACTATACCAGACTATAGTGTAGACCATATCACAGCAGCACAGGAGGATACAGCATGGAGGAGACAAGGGAAAAGACTAAAATGAAAAAGGGCAGGTACAAACCACAATATTCTTAAATATGAGAATAAAAATGGATTGGGTAGAAGGAAGGGGTAGAATGAAAAATATCAGAAACGGAGGGGGCATTAAAATGGCTCTGACGGACCTGGCTAAAACATTAAAAACATAAAAGAGTGGTCTGATCTGACCCCCAATGGGTGCACCCAATGACACGTGAAACATCCATTGCATTGATGGACAATTCACATAGGCACCAGATATGACTTAAAAATTAAAGCTAATGGGTCAAAAATAACCCCTAAAAATTTCACCTCATTAACCACCTGGAGCACCAAACCATCACTACTAACGATGGGCTCCAGAAAGTGGCAACAGAGTTTACAAGAATGCATGCAAACAGACTTGGAAGTGGAAAATTTAAAATCATTGGAAAAGACCCAGCGTTGAACACTATTTACAAAGAGCTGCAGCTGACACTCGAGGCAGGCAAGATACCTGCCATGGACACATAAAGTCACTAACGTAAAAACAGATGTTAGTGGCAGGAGGAACCGATTTCAAAATGCCATCTATCTGAATCTGCCACTTGATTAATTCATTGCACTACTCCTCAACAAATTCTCTAGTTGAAATCCAGCTGGCAGAAATCATATTATTTTGTTCAGATAAGGATATGAAATTTAACTGTGAACAATCCCTCTTCAAAACCCATGTGCTGTTTGGCTGCTTTCCTTAAATCTTGAGAAAACATTGGGAAGACAATTTGTTTTTCCACCCAAAGGAACAAATACAAGAACCAGACTGTACTCAATCCAGTATTGGGAAAGATCAATTTTAATTGTCTTGAGAGTATTATCTTCCTGACTATTATATAGAGGAGCTTTTCACAGTAGGCTTTTGCCTTCCTTTGAGTGGGAGCGTGAAGAGTGCAGAGATTTATTGTAATGTATGCTAGGTAAGCCACATGGCATATTAAAGTATAAAGGAAAACAACTCTGTATAGCATGTATAACTGTGTAAGAGGATGATGGGCCTTGGGTGGAGGGAATACAAGATGGCTGCATCAACTTGTATTCGTGTCAGCACAAGCAAAAGATAAAACATGGTGTCAGAAGTGGGATGTGACTGCAATGCAAGCTGAATATCATAAATAAACAGATAAGTCAACCCTACACAGTATTAGATCACGGAAATGAATGCTACCTATCCAAAATTTGATTGGGAAGCTAAAAATTTGATCAGGGAATGGAAATCATTCAAAGATCACATGACTTTCATGTTCAAAGGACCTCTGAAAGCTAAATCTGAAGAAGAAAACTGTTCATATTTGATGCTGTGGGTTGGTAAAAAGGACAGAAACATTTTCTCAACGTGGAGATTGATGGAAGAACAGAAACTTACTATGACACATTCTAAGCATATGTCCAGCCAAAATCAAACCCAATCTTTGCTCGCTAGTCAAGTTGGTGCCAAATTAAACCTGTTTGTGACAGAACTGAAATTGATTGTAAAAGAATGCGAATACGGAGACAAAGAAGATGAAGTGGTGAGGGACAGAATAGTGTTTGGAACAAAATCAGAGAAAGTGCATGAGAAACTCATGGAAGATATCTGATTCTAGAAAAGACAATAAAAATAGTGACAATAGATGAAATGTCAGTGGAACAGTTGAAAGAAATCAACTTTGCAGCAGTGCACGCAGTGAAGCACACCAAGAAACCAAATGAACAGTCAAACAAACCCAGAGGCAGAAGTCGGAAAGAAAAGAAATATGATCTAAACAAATGCACTAGGTGTGGAACAAAACATGCACAAAATGCATCATGTCCTGCACAAGGTAAAGAATGCAGAAAATGCAGAAAAATTCAATTTGCTAAGATGTGCCATTCAAGAACACATGCACAGAGAAGGAGAATGCATGTAATAAACGCAGACGTCATAAAAGAAAGTACTGACTCTAAAGAAGAAAGATTAGGTACAATAGGCACATATACGATCAGGATGGTACCAAGACATAAAAGTTGAAGGCAACATTGTCAATTTTCAGCTAGACACTGGTAAGAAATGTGATGTGATTTTACAGAAACATTTAAACAATTCAAAGAAATGAAACTGGAGAAATTGAAAGTGAAGCTTACATCATACTCAGGTCATGAGATCAAGACAGTAGGCATAACAAAACTGACATACGTTTGCAAAGGCACAAAGCACGAAGTACATGGTCACAGGAAAGGACAGTACAGTTATCCTAGGCATAGAAGACTGTCAGAAACTGGGCCTGAATCAGACAGTCGAAACCATTAGATCAAAGGGAAAATAGAAACACTGTAATGAAGATAAGATCATGAAGAGTGGTCAAACCACCAGTGAAGTACAGTGATGAATATGGTTAACAAAGAACAAATGAGGACAGAGCGCTATAAATCATCAAATGACAACCGTGTGTAACCAAGGGAGCCTACCGCACCCAAACACGTAGCAAAGAGAGAGTCGAAAGTAAGGAACGTGGCAGAAGATCTGCACACGTCAGCATACGGTTGTGTCTAGCACTGCCAGTACTTTGTTGGGGTTGTCATTTGATGAATATAGTTGATATGTAGAACTCTGACAGTGGTCTGAATGAAGACGGCAAAGACAGTGATGAGAAAGGATTCATAGTTAGTTTTAGCTTATTATTACAATGAACATTTAGCTCAATATATCTGAGTGATTAAGTGAGTGAGTAAAACCCTAGAATCCAAAGACTCTAAATGCTGAGATTACAGAAATTGTGACTAAAAGATTTTTCTAATTTTTTTCAAGGGTACTAAGTGAATCAAGTATTTAATGTCATGCTGTTCTGTTTTATAATTTTAAGGAGCATAATAATTTTAAAGGGAAGGACTTGTCAAGTAATTGTTTATGTTTAGTTAATGAAAAGAAAATCATGATGTACGTCTTAGTAAAAGAGAAGATGCTATGTGTAACATGCTTTACATAACACCTCTTTTGCTAAGATGTAAATCATGATTTTCTTTTCATTACCTAAACATAAACAATTACTTGGTGAGTCCTTCCCTTTAAAATTCTTATGCTAGGTAAGCAACATGGCATATTAAAATATAAAGGGAAACAACTCTGTATAGCATGTATAACTGTGTAAGAGGATGATGGACCTTGAGGGTGGGGTGAAATAAAAGAAGGCTGCATCAACTTGTATTCGTGTCAGTGCGAGCGAAAGATAAAACACTTATCAGCTGGATAGAGAGTGTACTTTCTATCACAGCAGGTAGGTCTCTGGTGGGCCTTTTTGCAAAATATCCCAGGACGTGGTAACACACCTTTCATATTCAAAATAAGGATCCATTCCTTCACAAATAATAACTGTGGAGGCTTGCTATATATTTTCCTTTGAAATAAACCAATGGGTTTTCCCAATAAAATGTTAATGTTGGTGTCTTGTAAAAAACAGATTTGTTTTGCTGGACTGCACTGTATACATGTATCATGCACAAACATTCAGTCTTACCTGTTCAAGACTGATGAAAAAGCAAGGAAATCCCGTCTGTTTAAGATATGCTTCCACCTTGTGTATTTTGCTATGTCTTTCTTCGGGAGTTAAATTCAAAATCCCTGTTTCTGACATAAATAAAATGTTACATAAAGATACATTATAAATTAAAATATTCATTAAAACACAGAAATAAGTCAAAGGAAGTGGTCTGCTTGTAGTCTTCTTGAATTTTAATTAAGAATTAAATAGATTTGCAGCAGATCCTACCACAAAAGACAATTTTTACTAGGAAAAGATTGTTTCCAATTTTGTACCAGATGCCATAAACAATGAACTGCTATCAGTACTACCGACTCACTACAAAGGGTATCCAGGAAGATCTGCATTTCATCCTGGAAAAGGACAGAGCTCAGTGTGGATGTCAACCAGGACAGGATGGTTAAAGCACTAAGGCCACAGAGGGTAGTAAAAGAGTCAGACACAATATGAAAGTTTTTCTCAAATAAGTGATTTATATGTGTCAGACCAAGTAAGATGGCATATGGCTCAGCAGTGAAGACTGAACTGTTGTCAGCAAACTGGTCCATGAGTGGGTGAAAGGTATGGGGGCCATGACCTGGCATTCATAAGGAGTTTTTGAACCATCAGTGAAGATGCAGCAGATGGAGGTGAAAAGCCAACCGGTGGTTGGTTGGTTGGTGGGATTTTACGTCGTGTCAGCAGCTGAGGCTATATCATGGCTGCAAGCATTTTCAATGAAGAATAGTTTGGGTGACTGCAAGATATAAGAATATGCAGTCTGTCTATACAAGACAAAAACATTCTGAGTTGTGTTGTTAATATATGCTCCAGGATTACTGGTTTGAAACAGAGGAAATTCTCAACTTGTTATGGTCAACAGGTACTTAGGAAAGCCGCATATATTCTAAATATTCCAGATCATGTTTCGGCAGCTGAATTTGCACTTCTGCACTCTGGTATACATTATGCCATGCCTGTCTGTAAGAGTAACCAGTACTTGCTGCTGTCTGAAGTTCGGTTGTTGAATACATCCAGTACCAAATGATGTCAAACAACAGTGTGCCTGTGTGTAATGCATAGTTGGGAGGTAACATCTGGGTATTTTTTCTAAATGGTGTGATTTGCAATCTGTGATACAGTAGTCCCTCTTAGCTATGACCCCCTTGTGGGCGACCCACTGCTTATACAACCCAATTTTCAATAACCAATCAGTTTTCTTCTTTGTCTGCCTCCTGATATATGACTCTAATGTGACATATGACTGGCAACCCAAAAGTTTTATACGACCTAAAACTGCCAGACCTCCCCTTTTACCCTAACTCGGTTGTAAAGAAAATCCTTTATTTCTAGATGTATCCAATTCTCAAATGGGCTATTCACATCCTGCCATGATGATGGAAAAGTTCATTGTTAATAAGCAGCGAAGCAATCAATGAGCTCCAAGTTAAAAATCCATGGAAATGGACATGGTTTGAACACAATCAGTGATGAATATTTGTCATAAAATATTAAGAACTTTGTGTGTGCAGAAAGGCATATCAAGGTCATGTGGCACATGAGGAGCATGTGGGAAGCTCCAGGTGCAAAAGGCTAAAATTATGTTTTATTTAGAAAATATAAAGTGTGTTGTGTGATCTCAGATGCTGAATTAAATTAAAGTACCACAGATTACAGCATAGAGAAAGAAGTCAAAAATGTGGATGCATTTCATACTTGTTGTTTTAATGGAGGGAGGAGTTCTATGAAAGTCTGTGAATTTAGACATGGTCAGACATAATTCAAGGTCCATGTAACACCTTTTAAGGCAAAATGCATACAAAAACACACTTTTAGTTGAATATGATGCTTGATATTTCAAAAAATTACACTTAATTCAGGAAAATTTGAAAGTATGAATTGTCATTGCTCGTTTTCAGTCCATCAGCAGTCTGAACATAACTACGGGTATGTTAAGCATCTGATACTTACTGAAATGTAGTCTGGAGATATACTAACCCTTACAAAATGTATAAAAGCAGTCTAAAGACCTTGAACTATTTTGAGCTCATGTCTGCATGGAGTTTGAAAATGGCGATGATTTGAACGAGCACATATTGACAGTTTTACAATGCCTTCAAAGTTTTGTCACATGTAAATTACAGGAATATTAATGCTTATAAAACTGCATTCTGGGTTACATTAACCATAAAATGAATAACATAATTCTAGAGATTTTGAATTATTTCAGCTTGTGTCTGCACACTGTCTTGAAATGGAGAAGATTGACCAGAAACAAAGAGATGATCTTATTTCATACCTTCACATTTTCCGTAAGCTAGTAACATACAAATTTCTTATTCTAAATTTGTATTTCTTTAGCAATACTTACCATGACACAAAGTGCTATATTCTCAATTCCCTAAACACACCCTCCAAAAAAAATATGCCCACCAAGGCATCCCTGGTAAGGCCTCTCTGCGCATTCGCACACCACATGTCCCCATGCGCACAGCTCACTGACTAGGTCACCCAGACTTTCTCAAGCCAGAAACCCATCACCGAGGAGGGGGGTCAGCCTAGGATGGGTCATGGTAAGTATTGCTAAAGAAACACAAATTTAGAATAAGAAATTTGTATTTTCTTGTCACAATACTGTACCATGACCCAAAGTGCTAATTAACACAAAAAGGTGAGAGATACCAAAAACTTACCAGGGTTAGGAGGACGGAGCCGACCAGAGGTGTTGGGCGATGACAGCAGTTGCCACCCCACAAAGTCTGTTCTCCTGGCGACAGGAAAGATCCCTGAAAGTGGTTAATGAAGGGATCCTCTGACCGCCAGTATGTCGCCTGCAGAACATCTCTGAGCGCACCAGCACAGCTGAGACCGACAAATGGACCATGTCAACCAAAAAAGACAGGTGATGGCTAGGTCCACTGCCCGTGGCCTGGTTGGGTCTACCCCCCCCCCCCCCGGGGCTCACACCACTCCACCCAACACTGCCAGTGAGTGTCGTACACCTTGCTCGTGTGACTGCGGTGGAGCCAAGAACTGCAAGGTGGAGGCAGTAGCACCACAACACACTGCACAATGGGCTACAAGACCCATGCATACAGATGGAGAAACTGGGGGTTGGTGCGGGAGATGCCGGATAGCAGCTGGAGGAGGGCTCCAATGGGAACCCATAGTGGAAAGGGATCCGCTCTGCTGAGCCACAGAAGATCCGGAAACCATGCCTGCACTGGTCAAAGAGGTGCAACGAGAATAAGGCAGGGACATTCAAACTCCACCTTCCACAGCACGCGGGGAAGAAGGGGTAAGGGAGGAAAAGCTTACACTTCCAGCCCTGCCCACATCAGTGAGAATGTGTCCACCTCCCAAGCTTCCAGGTCCAGAACTGGGGAAACATAGTCCACCAGTCGCTTGGTGAACCGTGTGGCAAACAGGTCCACCAGCGGCCCAAACCAGGCCAGCCACACTGGTTCCAGAACGGAGTGGGCGAGTGTCCATTCCGTCTGCAGAACACAGTGTGGGGGACTGAACCCTGCCAGAATCACACGCTGCACCCAGGTGCTGTGCTGAGGGTGCTGCCATGCCTCCATGGCACGCGACAGGCCTCTGGCATGTGGGGGGACAGGTGCAGGTGATTCTAAAGCAGGGCCCCCCTATTGGGCGTGCTGCTGTCGGCCACCCGCAATGTGACCCTGACCCTTGGAGAAGGGGGTTGGGTGCCAAGGCTACCTCAAGGCTGGGACTTGGAGCTGGCTTTGGCTTTTTATAAGCCACTGGCCGTGGTCTGCCAGACAGGCACATGCAAGATCCCCAGGAGGACAGCAATGACTGGCGCTCCTGATTGGTGGAAGCTAACACCTCCGCCGCCTGTTGAGTGTAGGGCCCCAAGAAGACGGATGGTGTGAGCGCCCCACGCACAAGTTGGCGGACAGCTGAGGGACATCTGTCATGACGTTCAGGAAGGCATCCTGCTTAGCCACCACCACCGAGACCATAGCACGCGCTGGACTGGACAGAAGCCTGCAGAAGCCTGCATCTGCGCGCAAAAGCAGATTTATGAAGCGGTGAAGTCTGCATCTGGGTGGAAAGCCGTGCAGCTCTCGGTGTAAATGGATTGCTCTAAAGCCAATGCTGCAGAATCGATTACACCAGACGTCCATACAGCCATCTCTAACTGGTCTACCTGCAACCAGCGGGAGCTCAGGCAGGAAGAGGGCCTGACGATAGCTGGAAGCAAGGCCAGGTCTTCCTGTGAGACTTGGAGAGGCTCAGGAGGAAGATCTCCATTTATGTGTGTGAATGTCTGCTTGTGTCTGTGCAGACTTTTGTAAGAGCAGGGAAGGTTGGCAGTTGTCACTTAAAAATTCTTTTTAAAAAAATTACAAAAATTCTTTTTATTGAAAAAATTTATCCCCTGTATATATGTTTGTACAAACGGAGAAAATTATTTCTGGTGATTGCTGCAAACAGCTGCAAGTAGGTAGGTGAGTTTAAATGTGTGCAGTATATCTAATGCTGCAGGTCCATCATTAGTTTTTATGTCAGTTCTCCCTCTGATAAGACTCCCTTTAAGACCGATTTGTAGAAGTTTTTGGGAAGTCTTATAAAAGGGGATCTACTACATTATGTGAAGTCTTCACCTTGATAATTGCTCCATGTAGATATATATATATATATTTTAGGACTGTGATTTGCAATCTGTGATATTATATCAATCCTTTACCTTGGGCATTGCTCCATATAGATACATTTTTGGTTCAATTCATTTTTTCGTTATAAATAAAAATGCTTATGTCTCTCAAACTTCAAGACTAAGGCTAGAAAATAATATCTTAACATTTCTAAGGTTGTCAGGTCTTACTCATCTGCATACTTGTTCAAAACAATCTTCTGACCCCCATGTGGTGTCTCTTGTTTACAAAGACCCCGACTCTCAGCACTCATAATTTTAAGGCAACAAATTTAATATCAGCATACGCTTGGCTGCAACTAAATATAAGAAGCTAATAAAATGTTTACTCATCTATAAAATACAATGGCTCTTGCTCTGCAAAGGTTGTCTTAAAACAGACTGTGACAGCTGATTGCACAGAAAAACACTATGTCCTTCTCAAGCAGTGGGACTAAGCAATATGGTAGACACTGTCTTCCTTAAACTTTCTCTGTGTGTCATACATGGGCACTTTCTAGTTAAATACAGGCCTCACTGGGCACCCCTATCAAAGGCAGGAAAGATAATACCAGAAAGTTTTTGTTCAACCTGATAAATGATCTCACAGGGGAGATAACCCACTATACATGGATGGGATAGTTAGCAGTAAAATCTCATTGTTCATGGCATCTGAAATAATGATTATATGTTATGTATTCACAAAATGTACATAAAACAGTAGCATAAAGTCACAAGTTTCAACAATTCTAACACATTCAATCTGATCCTTGACGTTCAAGCAGCATTCAAATGGTGATTTACTGTTTTTCTAACTTCAGAATCTTAAAAATCTAAAAAAAAAAGATATTTTAAAGTAAAATCACCCCCCACCACCACCACCACCCACATCAACAAATACACTCTTTTATGTAGGATGCAACACATCTGATTAATATAGATAAGCACCGACACATGCACATACAGACAAAACTGACAAGCGCTGCAAACATACAGAAGCACATACAGACACACACATGGTCACAGATATATGCAGACACATCAACATGTATAGATATGCACAAACTGATGTTGACAATGACACACCAACACAGAGAAAGGTTACATCAATATGCAAGCCACAAGTATACCTAATTACACATACACCCAAACCTGTGATGTGGGGAAACCCTTTGCTTGCAATTAAACTACTCCTTTATGACAAGCGCCCTCTTGTCAGCAGCACCTGTACTCAATCTGAGACAGATCATGCATGCATGGATGGACGGGTTGAGTTTGACTAAGTCTGCAGCTAAAGCCATCTCATGGCATGGACTATAGGGTTATTCTAAATAAGTCTGAAATTTTTTTGGCTAAAAGGGATAAAGTTAAGTAAGTCTACAGGTAGGCAGTACAAGATAAACTTAGTTGCAATGAAAGATGATGGAGGAGTAGAAGCAGCCATTAAAATAAGTCCAGAGAGAATCGGAGCCCTTTTGGGAGATCATTTTGTAGTGAATAGTTTGAATTTTGACGCTAAAAAAAAAAAAAAAAAATTTCTAAACACATACTCCACCCAAAAATTGTTTGGCAGACTAGATCAAATAGAGACTTTTGTTTTCAATATCGATGCCAAACGCAATGAATGTAGCTTTCATTTTCAGTCATGCTGATTTACAGTTTTAATAATTCTGCATAATACAGCCGAGTCAATGAATGCAGTGTGTGTGTGTGTGAGAGAGAGCACCACCCCCTTCCTCACTCTCTCATTTAGCTGACATACAGATTTCTTCATATGAGCTAACCAAACATCCCGTTGAAGTGTTCTTGGATATTGCGGAATTTATTTTTACATTTGAAAGTCTGCAGTTTGCATAAATTCATCTGAAGATTCTTGACGAGTTTAGATTTTAGTGCCTTCAGTTTGAATCATAATAATAAACCACTGAATTAACTGATTCAAGGTAGAAATACCACTACCAGGTCCATCTGTGGTCAGTGAAATTTTTCATGTACCATGGTGTGAGAAATGCTAATATCAGGCATTGTGTGGTCAGGTAATTTCTTTATGTACCACTGGTGTGAAAAAATGTATATATTGTATAGGGATAATGTGTTCAGAAATGTCAAAGCTGCAGACAATAAGCCCAAAGTGTGTGCCATATGACTAAAATAAATTTGCATTGGTTGTTAGCAACCTCTCTTTTGCTGCTATGGCTGTCTGCATGTTGTTTTATAAAAATATATATATTCTTGACTTCTCTTGTTAGCTTGGAAACTGTCCTTTTTGGTAACAAGCACAGTTTAGAGTTTAGCATTCCAGAAGAACCCAGAAAGTCATGGTGATACAATATTTACCCCAAAACCAAATTATGACCCATCACTAATGTTATGAATACTTTATACGCCATGAGCGAACGTATCGAAAGACTGTTGAATAAGGTGTCTAACCTTAAGCATAAGTATGAGATGTTGACTTAGCAAAATAAGCAGCTGAGAATAGAAGTGGACTCCTTGAAATAGGTGCAGGAGGATTTCACAACAGAAACATTTGAGAGACTTAATTCACTAGAAACAGAGTTTGATGAACACGACCAAAGATCGCAGAGAAACAATGTGCGATTTTTCATTGTGTTTTCAATGAGGCTGAGAATGGTGGGGACAGCTACACATCTGCATAACTTCTGGAGCTACTCCAAAAAGTCTTCCGGAGAGGTGCTGGCATCCTAATGACATTGACAGGTGCCACCGCATCGGAAAACTCCAGCAAGGAGCCGATAAGAAACCTCAACCCCTCATTGTGAGATTCCTGCATTGGTTTGACAAGATGGCGTTACTTACTAAAGGCAGAGACAAGTTACAGGAGTTCGGTGTTGGTATGGCAGGAGATCTGACTTGTTGACAACAGCAAAGATTGAGTGACTTGCGTCAACAAGGTAAAAAGGCTTACTACACAGGTAATAAGCTAGTTGTTGAAGACCAGCACAACACCAGAATTCAGGATCTACAGTCAGTATGCACAATGAAGGAAGCAGTGTGCAAGCAATAGATATACTGGAACTAAGTGCACACAGACTGAACAACAGAAACCAGACAGAAGACTGCTACAGTGCATGATGAGGATGTACAGTGTGCCGTTAGTCACACACTGCTACAACTATGACAACAACTTCTACTGCAGCTGTCATCTTACGATGAAGTGACAACAGGCAAGACACAATCGAACAGTTCCAACAAAGCTTCAAAAAGTTATTCCTTTCATTTTCAGAAGCAATACTAAACCCAAAAAAAGTCCCCAGTGATGGAGAAGAAATGAAGAAACACAGTGATCCAGTAAACACACAGCAGCAGCATGCAGCACGAGATGCGTGCGGTAGGACAAAACAAGATGCAGCATGTGCCACATGGATATTTAAGCAAAAATGCAGTCGGCTGAGAACTGTGCGAAACAGCAGGTGTCAAGCTACAGCTTGTGAAATGTTAGTGAGAATAACTCATATTTTGAGCTGGAACATTGAAGCTTTGCTTGCTAAACTAAGTGAAGCTGATTTTTTACAATATATCAATGTTTGATATTGTGTGTTTCACAGAAATTTTTCTTGAAAGTGATACCCATCTAGACTGTTTTTCTGATTTTGAACAATTCTTCAGCCCAGCTGTAAAACTCACGTCACAAGAAAGAGGCTCTTGCAGTGTTCTTGTTTTGGTTAAATCAACATTCAAGCAGTTTGTACACAGG
The DNA here is from genome assembly GCA_004794575.1 of Lanistes nyassanus. NCBI lineage: Eukaryota > Metazoa > Mollusca > Gastropoda > Architaenioglossa > Ampullariidae > Lanistes > Lanistes nyassanus. Next base: position 42,311 of record SMGT01004428.1, on the reverse strand, counting down.
TTGAACTGCACTGATGACAATATTGTTCTATTACAGTTTGATAAAGCCTTTGGTAGAGACAAAGATATTGTATTTTGTGGAGCTTATGTCCCACCTTATGACTTGAAGTATTACAGCCAGAGACAAATCACAGTAAAGTCTAGCATACATTTAGTAGAACAGTATGTTTTGGATTGCATCCAAAACTTGGAACGATCTTACTATGTGGCGATTTCAACGCCAGAACAGGTTGCAAGCAAGCAGATGGAAACTTTTAACTACAAAATGGCGACATCTCCATTCACTGTCTCCCAGTGTTGCCATAATGTAGCAAGTCTAGTAGAACAGCATTGTTACACACAGATTAGTTCATTCATTCAGAAGTTGTAGTAAATTCCCATGCATTTTACATGCCACACACGATCTTTTATTAAAGGGCTTTCTTTTAATTAGTACGTTCTATACTTTCTATACATGAATATCTAGGACAACGTGACCCCAATGCACTTAATTCCTGCGCTTTCTAAGATCAACGTGTAGATTTCGCGCCGAATTAGCTCAAGGTCTCGCATCCTAATTTAGTATCAAGGTCTTTAGTGACGCAAACCTGCTTCGTACTTTCGCGCCAATTTCACTCAAGGACATGCAAGCTAAGCAGTTTTCTTCTAGAACTTTCTATTTCTATAAACTTCTAGAGACGACCAGACACGTACACCACTTGTTACATCCAATCACAGATAGGCACATGTCCACGTGATCGCCAAGACGCGTGGAGAGAAAGCGTCTCTTATCGCCAGTCACAAGAGAACCATCGAAGTGAAAAGACGTAGCGTGTGATCTCCAGAGAGGCAAAGTTGTTGGCCTGAAGCATCAGGCAGTGTAGTCTTCGTAGTGTCCTGCTTGCCTAGTCAGGGCAGTTAGAAGTCCCCTAGGGAAGGGGAAAGTCGTTTAACAGACTAAGAAGAGTCTGAAAGTCGTTTAACAGACTAAGAAGAGTCTGAGAGTCGTTTAGCAGACTAAGGAGAGTCTGAAAGTTGTTTAGCAGACTAAGGAGAGTCTGAAAGTTGTTTAGCAGACTAAGAAGAGTCTGAAAGTTGTTTAGCAGACTAAGGAGAGTCTGGAAGTGGTTAAGCAGACTAAGAGAGTCTGAAAGTGTTAACAGACTGAGGAGAGTCTGTGTGTATGCCAGAGGGCATTAGTTCTCCCGCCAATGGTGGCGGAACGTATGTACCACGGAGGGTACTTTGATATCAAGACTGTCGTCTTGAAAGCTTGCCTTTGTCGGAACCGGTGTTAGGAGACCCGGTAAATCGTCAAATCGTTGCTGTCTTGTCCTAGGAGAGAAACCTACACTCTGTGACTCCAGGCTAGGAGAAGTTCCATCAGCCTGTAAAACTGTGATATCTAGATTTGAGTTTGTTGAATAACAGTCAGAGAGCGAGGTAGTGTGAGTGGCGGAGTGCGCACGTCATTCCCCTATCCCCCTGTCTTTCCCTCACAGAGGATAATGATTCTTGTTTCACCAGGTTACTAGTCCAGCTTTGCACTGCATGTGACCTGGGTGCGCAGGTGACCAGAGTGATGGGTATACACTTTAGAAAGTATGAACAAAAAGATACTGCAGATTACATAGATTCATCTGGAGATGCTTGAATAGTTTAGATGTAACTGCCATAAGCTTGCATTGTAATCAACTACTTAGTTAACTGACTGAACAGTAAGTAACAGTTGCATCTGTACTCAAAGTTTTTTATGCTAGTGGAATATGAGTAATGCTAATATCTGCATTGTGTAGAGATAATGCTGAGTTTAGAAATGTCATTACAGTGCAGACAAATAGCTCCAAACTATATCTTCACCAGTTTATTACTTACAGCCACTCTCTAATTTGTTTTTAATTAGCATGTTTTAAAAATAAAATAGAACAAAAATCATTTTATTTTTAAAAGTTTTCCTCATCACCAAGATCAAACATCAAAACAGAAATTAATAAAAATACTTTTAAGAAATTATCATGGGGCGGTGGTTTTCTCGATGATGTTTGTGATGCAGGTGTTTTCTTTTACACCAACCTTTATTAGTTACAAATGCATTAAAAGTTGTACTCCTGTAGTATTGGCTTGCTGGTGTAATCAGCTCAAAGATTCCAAGTGGAGATGCTTGACTGCAGCCATCAAAAACACTAAATACATACTGCATGTCCATGTAACTTGGCAGCCTATTCGCTGATAATTATGGCATGTAAAGAAATCCCCCTGACTCACAGTCATAGCTACAAGCTGCACTAAAAACACTTATGCAAGCTGTGATTCTTGGGCTTGCCAAGCATTATTAGCTATGACCAGCTTCGCTACTAAAGGACAGGGTTTACGTATAGCTGTTAAGAACGCCCATGCAAGATAGCCCTGGAACATAAGCCAAGCTGCTTCAGGAACTTTATTGGAGGTATTTTGCTAGCTTCATCCTCACTATCTAACTATATGCTATGTGATGCCACTTTTATGGCTTTCTTTAAAAACATAGTAAATTTAATTTTGTCTCATGCTCCCCCACCCACCATGAAATCCTACAGATGGATTGCACCTGAGCAACACTACCTGGGGCACTTCCAGCAGGGCTGCACCAGAGTCCCAGGAGAGATATACTCTGGCTTAGGCAGAACTAACCATCTTTACCCAAGCCACAACCTTCTAGCAAAACAAGGCTATTGCACCAGCTGATTGATTGAAGTGGCTCACACCAATCTCCTGCCCAGGAGAAGTCCTAGCCAAAGGGGAGTGTTGATATGATAGGACCTCGACCATGAGGATCCCAATCTCCCCAGACATGGACTGCCCTGTAAGGCAAATGCATGCAATCTAAAGGACCCTGCATGGACAGAACGTTTTTCAAGAATGACTTGGCAGACTTAAAGCCTAGTAAAAAAAATCTGCTGCTGGTTTCAGATTGAGCAGGAGCACAATGGAACAAATCTTAACCTTAAGCTTAAGGTATGAATCTTCATATAAAATCAAATGTCCACAAGAATGTTAAAACGAAGGGGTAGAAGTAGTCATAGATAAGGGCGTTTTGGTCTGAAAACAAACCCAGAAACCCCTAAAGCTTTTTACTTGCGACAAGTAAATTACAAGTTTTGTCCCTAAATATTCCATCCACGTTTGTCAGGCGTCTGCTGGTCAGAGGTCATTTTGTGTTGAAGGTTGATCAGAGCTGACTAAAAGTATCTGGAGAATGGAGGTGTCTGCTAGTCAGAGAATCCACACAAGGCAGGTCTGGGTGCACGCAAACATGGATGCATGCATACATACATACATACAGATGTACATACACTTTCTCCACCATTACAATAGTTCAAAATAGTTTGATTATTTTACCACATCTACAGTGTCTAAGGTGGCCGTCATACACAAAAAAATCCCTAAAAATACTTTTCACAATTACTGTTAACTTATAGAGGTACAGACTGCACTGACTTTGTGCTTGTCTAAAAATGTGGCTTCCAGAACTGGCTGCTGTAGGGTATGTCTCAAATAAGCACTTTAAATGGTTGCTCTATCTTAGAAAGGCAGAGTGTTTTGAGTGGACAAATCCAAATTTCTTAGCTAAATTTTGTGATAACACTACTTATCATGACCCCAAGAGCTAAATTCTCAGGGATTCCTAACCACACCTTCCAAACAAAACAGTTTGTAAACATAAACCTGGTAAGGTCACTCTGCACATGCACACCACCCGTGCATTTACTGTGCGCACTACTCACTAACAATTCATGCTGACTTTTCAAAAGGTACAATTATCAGCAGGAAGGAGGGTGGGTGTATGATGGGTCATGGTAAGTATTGTTAAAGAAACACAAATTTAGCTAAGAAATTTGGATTTTCTGGTCACAAAACTATGCCATGACCCAAAGTGCTGAACAGCGCAAAGAGGCAGTTAATGAGACCACATAGAAAGCAGACACCAGAGCTAGGAGGATGGGCACTGCTATAGTGTTGGGCAACAAATGCAGTAGCCACATCAAAACAGCCATCCTCCTGGTGGTTGGAGAGATCCCATAAATAAGAATTTATGAATGGCTTCTCCAACCGCCAGTAAGCCGCTGCAAGGACGTCATTCAATGCCACCAATTGTGATGCTGCCAATGTTGCAGCCCATGCCCTCACTTCATGCGTTCACACATCAGCCAAGGGGAGTGAGGGACTGTGCTCCCCTCCCTGTTTCCAATGCACCATAAGACTGCCACATAACAGTAGTAAACCAGCATGGGATGCTAGCTTTTGATATTTCTTGTTGTCCGCCAGCCTGCAGCGGGAGGAATAGTTGTCTCCTAGTGGGACTCCATAAAAAGTGAGTGTGGCACCTATAATCACAAAACGTACGAACCTGACAATTCAACCAGTTGGAATTGGATAAAGCTAGAACTGTGGAGAGCAGAGCCAACATGATCCACAGCAAAGGATTCCTGGGTTGCTGGTTCTTTGTCAAAGGTCAGCGAATACACACCTGACTGTTTGCATCTGACATCAGCCTTCAGACCCAAAAAAGCATCCACCTCACTGGCTCTGCAGCCAGATGCAAGCATGACAAGAAAGACCATCTTCAATGTAAATCTATAATGGAAGCACATTGCAGCAGTTCATATGGCAGCTTACGGAGAGCCGCCAGAACCCAGAAAAGGTCCCACATAGGAACTTAGTGGGGTTCACGAAACTGGGACAAGAAAATGCCATGCACAACTTCTGTGATGAGGGCAGTGTTGCCCTACAAGGAAACACCAAACTGGCACAGGGTGGAGAAGACAGCAGCCCAACATACTTGCACAGCAGCAACAGACAGATGTCTGGAATCAGCCATATATGAGAGGTGACTGGCAAAATCTACCGCCGCGCCCTGGTAGGGTCCATCCAATGGTCACGACACAACCTCATCCACCATCTCTTGTGCGTGTCTTACCTCCTATTCATGGAATGGTGTCAAGCTGAGTCCAAGAATACAAGGGTGGGGACAGAAGCACCATCACAGCAGGCACACTTGGTTACAAGACCCAAGGATGCATATAGAGAAACTGTGGATTGGGATAAGGATTGCTGGACCGTGCCAACAGTAGTGCTCCCCTGGCCATTCATAGTGGAAGTGGGTCCGTTCAACTGAGCCACAATAGGTCCAGAAACCATGCCTGCACCAGCCAGCGAGGTGCAATAAGACTGGGATGATCAATCTCCAGCTCCCGCAGCACCCGGGCAAGGAGGGGTAGGAGAGGGAAGGCATAAGCATCCAGCCTTGCCCATGACAGTGAGAACGCACCCATTGCCCAGGCTTCCGGATCCTGAACTGGGGACACATAAACTGGTGGACGCTTACTGAGCCTCATGGCAGAGGACAACAAGTGGCCGGAACCAGGTCCACCACACCAGTTCCAGAACCGAGGGAATCAAAGTCCATTTGGTCTGAAGAATGCAGTGTGGGCTATTCAGCATGTCTGCCAAGACATTTACCATGCCTGTTGACTTGGCTTCCAAGCAGGTGGTTCTGAGACCCATTACCCTCTTTTCCATGCCTTTTGTCTTCCTAAGTCCACTCTCTTTGGCAGGCCCACTGGGGCACTCCAACAAACTCCATTCCATTCTTCCTTCTCTTTCAGACCCTGTTTATTGTGCAGAGCCTATGTGGTAAGATGATGTTGTCCTGACATGCCTTGGTTGGGGACATACCCACCTCACAGTCTAGCTTGATCCAGTTCGCTTGTTTTAAATTTAATTTGGATCAGTTAATAGGCTGTTCTTGTGAAGTTGCAGACCTTACCCAGCCACCAGGAAGTGGAGCCACTCAAAGGCATAACAAGTGACGCTTGGTCTTGTGACAGTTGTAACTGAGCACAGTTGTTATTTTCTTTCTCATTCCCTCGAATGAATGAATGAATGTGTGTGGTTTAACGCTGTGTCAGCAGCGCCAGCTATACAGCAAACTGGCAAACTACAGTGGTAAAAAGGAAAAAAGAAGGCAGAACGAGATATGATGGAAAACAGGGTAAAACCAAAAGGACGAATAAAAATCACAGCAACATGGTTAAATACATGAATAAAGGCCAATCGCATGTAAAAAGGTCAGTATCACGGAGGGAGGAAAAGAATGGGTGGAAAAATTGCATTGGCGGACATGGCTAAAAGGAGTACAATAAAATAAAAGGTGTTGTACAATGAGAGGTGCTTTACAAAATTCACAGGTCAGGTGCGGCTGGGATTCCAAATGGGAAGAAAGAGTGTGTGAGGCGGGTATGTCCCAAACAAAGGCATGTCAGGACAACATCATCTTACCACATAGGCTCTGCACAATAAACAGGGTCTGAAAGAGAAGGAAGAATGGAATGGAGTTTGTTGGAAGACAGAGTGCCCCAGTGGGCCTGCCAAAGAGAGTGGACTTAGGTAGACAAAAGGCATAGAAGAGAGGGTAATGGGTCTCAGAACCGCCTGCTTGGCAGCCAAGTCAACACGTTTCCCGGAATACCAGCATGGCCAGGGACCCAGACAAAGATGACACCAACATTTCAAGAGTGGAGAAGAGATAGTTGAGAGTGAATTTAAAGCAGGAAAGGATGATCAAGGTGGTAAAAGGCAAGGACACATAGGACAGCAAGAGAATCAGACAGAATCAGAAAGTTTTTCTCAGCAGAGTTGTGAGCATGGGAGAGAGCCAGAAGGATGGCAGACAGTTTGGCAGAGAAGACAACAAGGCAGGCTATGAGTGCATGAGAGGCTGAGCAAGAGGGGATGGCCACAGTCCATCAGAAGGAAGTTTGGACCTGTCCATGAAGATGTGGCAAAAGCCAGGATAGTCAGACAGAAGTTCATGGAATTGCCAAAGATAAAGCAGATCAGAGGTAGAAGACTTGGAGAAAGCAGCAAGGTCAAGATGAAGGTTGAGAGACCAGGGTCAAGGAGGTACTGGAAGAGAGGGTGTAGAAGCAAAACGGTCAAAGGTAAGACCAGAACCAGAAAGGTGAGGAAGAGAGGTTTAAGCTCCTTTGGAAGAAGATTGTACAAAGAAGAATGTAAAGGGGGAAAGACAGTAGAGTTTTCAGGGTTATCCAGATGCGGCTTCAGCTTGCTGAGATATCTGAGCATGAGACTGAGGAGGTGCAGAGAAAGAGGGGGTTCAGCAGCCTCAGCATACAGGCTGTCAATGGGTGTAATGTGAAAGGCTCACAGACAAATCCAGAGGCTTTGATGGTGGACAGTATCAAGAAGTTTGAGGTAAGTAGGACGGGCAGAAGAGTAAACAAAAGGAACCATAATCTAGTTTGGATCGGACAAAAGAATGCTATAAACGTAGAAGAGTGGTACAACTACATGTAAAACATCCAGTGCCTTCATGCATGATACATGAAGGGACTGGACGTAACTAAAAAAGAAAGCTTGTGGTCAAAAATTACCCCCAAAATTTCACTTCCTCAACCACCCTGAGAACCGAACCATCAATAATAATGGTGGGCTCTGGAAAGAGACCATGCAGTTTACAAAACTGGGCACAAGCAGACTTTGCAGAGGAAAATATAAAACCATTGGAAGAGAAGGAATGTTGTACACTATTCACACAGAGCTGCAGCTGACCCTCAAGGCAGAGGAGGTACCTGGCACAGACACAATGCAAAATCATCAACATATAAAGAAGCATCGGCTACACGGGCCACAGATTTTAAAACAGCATCAAGTATAACACAAAAGTGGGCGACTAAATGCTGCTGTGGGGTATACCCATTTCCTGACTTCAGGAATTTGACAAAGTAGAATCAACCCGAACAGTAAACTGCTGGTGTGCTAAAAAAAATTGGATAAAAATTGGCAGATGGCCATGAAAACCAAGTTTATGAAGGTTCACAGGATGCCATGCCTCCAGGTTGTGTAGAAGGCTTTCTGCAGATCAAAGAAGACCCCCCCCCCAACACGTTCCTTTTGGACAAAAGCATCCCGGCCCCATCAGAAACCACACTGCAGAGTGCAAACCCTTGGACTAGAGAGTCCAGACCAGGTGAGCGTTAACCATATGCTCCAGAGTTTTACAGACACAGCTGGTGAGAGATAGGATGACAGTTATTGGGGTCAGGGGAATCCTTACTGGGTTTGGAAACAGGGACCACTATGGCATCCCTCCACATGAAGGGAAAATCCCCCAGATGTCTAAACATAGTTGAAGAGGCGGAGGATAAGAGAAAGAATCTTCTGGAAGATGTGTTAGAAATTGATAGTGGACAGTGTTGGGACCAGGGGCACAAGAAGAAGACTGACACAGAGATTGCTTCAATTCAGAGACAGAAAAAAGAAGATTGTAAGATTCACAGTTAGAAGAAGAAACATTATAAGGAGTAGATTCTCTGGAATGTTGAAGTTGCTGAAAGGAATAATGAAAAGAGTTGTGAGCGAAGATGTGTGCAAGATAATTAACAACAAGATGTCTGCAAGATAATTAACGACAAGATGTGTGCAAGATAATTAACGACAAGATGTGTACAAGATAATTAACGACATCACGCTGGTCTGTGAAGGATCCATCTCCATCCCGGAGGTGGCCAAAGAAACCAGACGAATGCTTTCCTACGATGCAATGAATAGCTGCCCGTACCATGGAAGATGGGGTATGAACAGACAGAGAGGAAACGAAACTCTGCCAAACCTGTTTGCACTGCTGTTTAAAAACAAACCAGGTACAAGGACATTATCTGCAGTAGGGCAGCAAAAAGTCTGACACTGTGCCCATTTCTGCTCCCGCTGCACAGCCTGACACTCATCTGTGAACCAAGGGACTGCTGTCACTGAAAACACAGAGATCCCTCTCGGCAAAAAAACTAAGCTAAAAGCTCCCCCAGGCATCCTCAGAATAATACCCCAAATGGAGTGATGTCCATTGAAATCACCTGAAAGAACAGGAGAGGGGAGTTGGTTTAGCAGATCATTCAACTCTCGATGGGAAACCCGAGCTGATGGAGGAACGTAGAGACTGCAAATAGAGATAGTTTTGTGCAGCATGACCCTAGCAGCCACAGTGTGCAGCCTGCCAGAGGTGGTGTGACTGGTGTCATCAAGAGAAGCATCATGAAGGAGATGGAACTGGCCACAGCAGAAAGGAGCAGAGCCTCGCAGGAGGGTTTCCTGCAGGGCAAGAGTAGCAGGACTGAGGGAAGAGATGAGACAGCTGAGATCCTCATAGTTAGCTCAGATTCCCAAAAAATTCCATTGGATGATGGAGGGCATGTTAATGGTTTGGAGTAGACCGACGACGAAGGTGCATAGGAAACAATGGAGTGGAGAAGGGGATGACTTTCCTCATTGCCATCTCCTCCAAAAGATCATGTCGAGCTTGCCCCTTAGCAGGATGGGATGTGTCCCTCGGACTATGGGAAGGCAGACAAGTGTGAGAAGGAGAGAGGGGCCGGGAAGCCCTAACTTCCATCTCATCCTCAGCGAGAGCCAAAAAGCAGTTGTGGAAGGATCAGGCAGAAGCAGAGACAAAAGCAGAGAGACCACAGAGGAGTAAGAAACAGAAGAGGTGGCACAGGAAGAGTCAACCACCTGTTTCCAGGCCTCGGCAAATGACAATCTGTCCGCTGGAGTGTGGACTCTTCTTTCCACCAAGGACAGTCACGAGAAGTTGCAGGATGATCCCCATGGCAGTTTAAGCACTGACAGGGGTTTTGACAGTCAGCAAAAGAATGGCCAGCAGCTCCACAGCAGGAACAAAGAGGATTAGATTTGCAGTTGTTCATGCCATGGCATGAAGCAGGCTAGGGATGGGCATGGAGGCAGGCTCCTGGATGGTATGGGCAAAAGAGTGGGCTGCCTGCCATCAGCCCATCTGAATCTGGTGGGGCACTTGCAGTTACCATTTACAAAACCTTTGGCACCATGTATGGCAGCCCTCCAGGGCTCCAATTGCACCCATATGGGGCCTATGAATGTTTACAAGCTGGGACCAAGTCAGTAAGCGACAAGAGAAAGGATTTGGCAGAGGCTGGCAGCAACCCACAGGGACCAAACTGCAGAATGACATCACCAATGTCAAGGGCAGGTTGGCAGAAGTGGCCTGGGGCTCACAGCGTATAAGTGCATCATGCCTGCACCATGGATTCTGGTTCCTCCGCTTCTGGTCGGCACTACCTTACACTGTGGGCCACAAGCTCAACTAGCAAATCTGCTAGTTCCATTATAGACCAGAACAGAGAGTATGACCTCTCATTCGCTTCCTCAGCCTCATGCGAACCCAAGATTTCCCCATCCCTCTCTTCCTCCATCATTTCCTCACAGGATGAACAGGGAGAAAGAAGGGTGAGACCCACACCACCATTGTCACATGCAGGGATGGCAATCAGTGAGAGACAAGGGGCATCATTGCTAGTCCTACTGAAACTATCATGGCCATATGAGTGGTGCTCTGGTGCCATGGCAGAACCGGATAGGTGTTGCTGACAGAACATCACCAGCTGAGCATGGGCTACTTCTGGTGGATGGCCAGGAGAGTCCCATTCCAGAACCACCCTGCCTGAGCTGGCAGAAGTGGAACCAGTTGATCCCATAATCTGCAGAAAATGGTCAATCAAATATGCCAACTCTGCCTCCATCACGTCAGCAACCATCCATGCACCTGGGACCTCCTACATTGCATGGGAGACCTGTCACCTGCAGTGGAACATCTTACATGCACAATTTTGGCCTCCCCCCACCCCTCCAAGAGCAGCAAAAGAAGCACTGACAGGCAATGAACGTGAACCATAAGCGGTGGATGATCCTTGATGCCTACAGTCAGACCACAGGGCATCAGGCAGGTCAGTGCCGTGGATTGACATGCATCCAACCAGGGTGCATGGCACACAGGGACTGGTGCAAGACAGAGGGAGTCCTTGTTTGCACCAGGGTGGCATAGGGAGGACCCTCCCCATATGGTCCTGCACACGAGCCAACCAAACGATGCATATCATGGACTAAGCCATCGAGGCCCCCCTGATATCAGGGTGAAGGCCAAGCCACAGAGATGGAGTGGGTGATAACATCTGGGCACACCATGGACACCAACAGGGAACAGCCTGAAGAAGTGGATGAACCCAACACAGGGAAAACACCACCATGGAAAATGGACCACAAACAAAAATGGGAGAGGTGAAGGCTGCAGCAAGATGGCCACCGACAACTCCACTGGTGGTGTGGAGGCCAGGATGTCTGCCAACATCACAAAAGCTGAAGGCCTCTGATGAACATTGGACTTGCATTTCTCTTGGGCAACAGAATGAGAAACGACAAAGACGACTCACATGTACGGTCTTTTGGCATCATAGCAGAAACAATACAAACGCCACAAAACCCAAAAGCAAACACATGCCAACAGCATAAAGTGAACACATGTAAGCACAGGTGCACAACTCACATTATGAATCACACACAGATACAAAGTACAACTGCACATACAGGTGACAGGCAAGAAAGAAAGTCGCACCAAATTGCACACTAACAAATAACTGTGGACAGAGGCAGAAACAAGAGGAAAATAAAGTCTCACTGTCCTCTGACTGAAGCGCAGACCAGAGCTGAAGGCAGGCAGGGAGCTTAATGCAAAAGTTACAACACAGAATGAGTGGGAACATGTCACACTCACAACAAGGCGCTTGAGAAAAATTAACATGAATTGTCAGTGAGTAGTGCACATGGTAGACGTATGGGTGGTGTGCATATGCAGAAGGGCCTTACCAGGGTTATGTTTACAAACTTTTTTGTTTGGAACCTGCTGTGGTTAGCAATCGCTAAATTGATAATTTAGCTCTTTGGGTCATGGTACAGTACTGTGACAAGAAATTTAAACTGAGGATACAGTTTTTATTACCGTCAATAAATACAACAGACGGTACAAATCTCAACTTCTTCTGTGCATGACTGCTTAGGCCCTGCAAAACAGTGCAATCAAAAGCATTTTTTATTCTAAAAGTAGACCAGCAGAAATTAATCAGCATTCCATGAAATTTTGTAAAAATTAAATATTCTTTTCCTGATGACACACTAGATGTAACAGGAAAAGGAAAAAATAAATATGTTGCTCTCAAAGCATATCACAAATAATTTTTATGTACCTGCATTAAGTAGAAGACCTTGGTGCATACACTGCATGCAAACAATATTGACAACACTTGCACAATCATGTACACCAGGGATGGGGAAATATGGTGGTTCAGTGGCCAAATGTACAAATGCCACTTTTAGTACCACAGGATTTAAAACGATGGTGCTGAATGATGGGTGACTGGTAATACAATAGCAATCTGTCATGTTGGGAAGATCAAGATCGTTAGTGCTACAACAATTTATTTCTTCTGGGACAATAGCAGTTGCCCCAATGGCATTAGTGGTCTGACTCAGTACTGTTACTTTCCATGTGTTGGAGTTCTTTATCTACGTATTCAGCTCAAAATTGTAAGGTACAACTTCCAGATCTGTATGATACAGACAATTATCCCAATGTCACCAACAAGTGTCTTGCAATATCTGTGGTGATGCTGCTTTGAGCCAGATCCACTGCATACTAAAGTATTTTTTTTCCTTCCTGCGTAACTGACATTCCTCATCAAGACAACATGGTGGATTCCATGTACAGCCAATGAGCAGTATTAAAAGCAGGGTTGTAAGTGAAACTTCAAATTTAGTGTAGAAGACTTAAAACATTAATATCTATCAATTCAAGTTTGTTTCTATTGTTAAGTTTGTTTTAATTCACTTTATATTCACGTGCACATAGAATGACCTTTTACTGTATTACTGGGTTCAATGATTATTTTGGGCCGAATCTAGAAGAATATGGGAATATGAGTTGTATGTTTTATATACATGTATTAGTAATACATTGTGTGTACCATCTAAGTCATTGTTGTCCTTTCAATTCACCCTTTAAAGCAATTGCATTGTACAGTGGAGCCAGGAAATAGCTTTAAAGCTCGTGACATGAACTGTTGCAATCCTTAAGTACAGTAGAACCCAGTTTGAGTTAGATGCTGGGAACAGGCAAAATTACCTCAAGCAAAACACATCTCATGCTAAGAGAATAAACTTCACATTAGTCAAACTCACTGGTGTCTATATCCATTGTCATGAACTGGGTCATGGCAGATTGATTTGCTAGCATAAAGCATGAGATATTTGTTCCTGGTGGTGTTAATCAGTCGGTAGATAAGATCGACAAAGTACAAGATTTTCATTCAAGGGTTGGGGGTAGTCTGTTACAAAACTTAGTGACTGTTTAAATCGTTTGCATATCTACAGTAGAGTACATTTATGCATTATTAAAGAATATTACATTGACACTGTTGCACTGGTACCATGATTGCTAAATCGTATACAGTAAAACCTGTAACTAATGGGCTTATCTTAGCCCTGTGGCCCCAAAGGGCTAAACCTTAACTTACAAATATAATTTAGTTTCCAGGGTACATTTCTCAAGGAAATTTTTAAAGATGATGAGAAAAATTTGCTCCAATCTTTGCAAAGCTGCTTTATGGAACTCTACTATGCTCAAAATGGTACTTTATTTGTTGGGGAAAAAAATCTTGCATCTGAACAAAGTGTAAGAAAATCTCAGCTTTTACAATGGCATCCAAATATGCATTTAGAAACCATCCCTGATCTGAATGTTCTGTTATATCAGAATATTTAAGGTATATAAGGAGTTACCGCCCTTGCAACGGTGGTTGTAACAATATCGGCTAGATTTCTTTTCTCTGTATTTCTCTGTATGGAAATGCCATCGCGCACTGAAAGTATTTACTTAGAGTTTTTGTATTCCTCTGTTGAGTTCTTCTGCATTTCCCTTGAGAAGAAGCTCCATGGCATGCGTTGATACTTAATTGCAACAGATCAGCCTAACGGTAACATGAGACAAGTACATATTCATATTCTTGAGTAGATCTGGTAGTACGATGCCAACCACGGAGACAATGCCTGTGGAAGTTGCACTCCACATCAACATCACTGATGTATACAACTTGACCTTGGGCCTGGTATTTGAGTTGAGTTAGGTTCACTGTGTGGGCTTGACACACCTGACGTGACCTTTCATTATGGTTAACTTCATTGTTTTTCATTGTACTATTATTACTTTTTAACTAAGTTTTTGTATTGTTTTATGTGTCACAATCCTGGATACACAGTGGTGTAATTTGCATTGTTTCCATCCATTAATTGGAAGAAACTTTGTACTTTTGTGTTGGAGCTCTGTGTACTTCACAGTGTGCCTAAGATACACAGTACTCTGCGTGCTGTTCAATCAATCCTACTTGCTTGAGCATTTTCACTTTGCAGCAGCCAGCTACTGCGGCTACGGTTGATGGTCTACCCTCTTACAGCGGTTCGTGTAAGCTCCGTCGTTGCTACACCAGGGATCAGTTGATATTTATGGCAGTATCGAGTGGATCTCACACATGTAGATGACACTTCATCACCCCGCTTCAGTTCAAGTTCCGAGGCTGTCTCCTTTGCCCCCAACCTCCAGCATTGGTTCGTCTGTCGGACCCTGATGTTGGTGTACAATGTCATCACCTCCCGTGCTTCCACTATCCGACAGAGAAAGCACACGGGGGCCGACGGCAGGCACCCAGGCTTAGAAGTACCGCCACTCATCCATCTCCAAGAAGTCACAGACTCGTACAGATACGTCCGTTTGTCTACGGCTTTCACGCTCTTCTATGCCCAGTCAGTCTCCTCTGCCCTACAAGCTCTTAAACGCGCTGAGATCGCGGAATTCATCAGAAACAATGAGATTGACATTATGTTTCTCATCGAGACATAGTTGAGAGAAAATGGTGATGAAGTTATATGCGAAGACTTGACACCACGGGGTTATTCTATGAGGTCTGTAGCGCTTTATCGGGTGAGCTGGAGTTTGGGGAAGAGATAAGTAATGTAGTCCCCTAAAGCTAACCCCCCTTTTCAAATCAAAAGGGACACGACCAGATAATTCAACACATGTATTGAACTATGAACATAAAAGGATAGCAGAGGAAGGAAAGAGGTGGATAAACAAAGATGCAAACGTGCGTGTGTGTGTGCACAGTAATAGTAACGTGAGGTATGTCACAAATCTCAGAACAGGAAGTGAAATAACCAGAGTACAATTAAACTAATACAACTTGCGGTGGATTATAATCCAATCAGGAACAGAATAATCAACACAATGTATGTTCACACTCAATAGTGGTCCGCAGTCGTAGTCTGTACGGAAGAAGACAGTATCTAGCAGTAGACTTGGATCGCAGAAACACAAAGTCCGGTCTGCAGGGTGTAGACCCAGGAAGAACAGAATGCAAAGTCAGAGACGCTCTGAAGACCCAGCGATGCCTTCGACAGAGATTCGCAGCAGTTCGACCTGGTTCTCGTATGGATTCCCGGAACGATAAACAGCGTAGTACAGAGTTCGGTTTGGAACCCTTGGAGTGTCCTTGACCAACCGTCACAGGATAAACTCCTCGCTCCTTGTAGATCCTTGATCTAGAGGAACCTCCAATCACAACTAGTGGAAAATGTTTTCCTTGGCTGCTCACTCGTAGTCTACTACTAAACTAACAGCGTCGAGTTGCAGGAACATGGAGAAACATCACTGACTAATTACACTGTTAGGTTCTCTACACATCGATGGCCTAACAATGTTCTTGCCTCTTTCAGAACACGAGAAAGTTGACAAAAAACCTCGCTGTGGAAGTGCACAATAACTTCCCACGATGAGAAGCAAGCGGATTCAGTTTGATAGTCACAAATAGTTTGATAAATTGCTATACGGGGCTAGCCCACAGCGAGGAATGTATAGCAACGGTTGACCGTTACAGCTACACAAACTAGTAATACATCTGGCCTCCACGCTGCCTCCGACTAGACTCCCTGAAAAGCGTTAAAACCTCCCCGAGATCCTTTCATTCCCATGTCAACCAAACTTTCCCTCTTCTCATTGGCTGGAGAAGACCGAATCTTACGCGTTTTGATAATGAAAAATGGCGTCTTTTACTCCTATCTCTACATACTTTCTCTATGTCACTAACGTTGTCAACTTTCTTGAAAGAAAGGTTACAATACTATGTGAACATACAGTAAGAGAAACAAGGTTCTTAACAATAGAGCTGTGGAAACCTTCTACAACGTAACAAGGTCCTTTCCCCGATCTGTATCCTAACCTGTTGGTCAGTGTTGCGTTCATCCCTCCCTCTGTGTGTATATGGGTGTGTGTGTTTGTGTAGTCGTTGTTCACTAGAGTGTCTGTGTGCCTCGTCCGTGTGAAGTGTGCATGAAATGTGTTATCGCGCGTTATAAATCTACATTATTATTATATCAACTTCCCTTTTATACAAAACTGAGTGCCAAGGTGAGGTTCTTGGCAACAATTTCGTGTTTTTCTTAGATTAGACAGGGATTTCTGCTATGGCTGATATGATCACAAATCATAGCAGCACAATGCCCCAGTATAATGCAGTGATGCTTTTGGCAGTCGCTTCGCGCCAGCATCTAGCCCAAGCCTTGTCTTCCGAGAGGCTTCACAGTAAGTTATAATGACCATCATCAGCAATCTGATATCACAAGGACTGAGATCTGCTGATTAGCAAACCATGCTGTTTTGGTAACAGCTCTGTTCTTGAAATTGTGCAGACTTTTCAATCTAACAGCAGCCTTAACTAGAAAGAAAAGTTTAGGTTAATTTTTTTTTGGGGGGGGGGGTAAAAATAAACTTGAACGGGGTAAAAATTTGTCTTGGTAAGTAAAATTAAGCTATTAACTGAAAGCAAAGATTCTTGCCTTTAAAAACAGCCAAACAGGCAAAGATTATGTCTCCATGCTATGTGTAATGTCACTCCATCAGAACTGAAGCCAAAATCTAAAAGCTGAGTCACAGTACAGAAGAACCTCCCTATTAACTCAATGGTATCGTGCATACTACAATGCGCACCGTCGCTACATTTTGGGGCGATTTTACCGAATTTCGAAAAATTGTTAAAAAAAACTATGAAAGTTAGAAACATACTTTGAACATTGTTAGAAAGATAAATTTAAGTGGAAAAAGCATTTGCCTACCCTAAAGCCATCTGTTGCTGACGGTGTGTGGAAGACTGTTGAATTACGTAACCAAAGTGTTTGTGTTTATTTACACCAAACACTCGATCCCGTATTACAGCCGTCTGCAGCACTTGTAATCCACAGAACTGTAATCCACACACATTAACTCTTTGGCGACACGCAGCCTGATATCAAGCGACGGGCCCGACTGACCGTCGAGGACGCGCGCCCTGAACACATCTGACAGATTTAAAAATTTGCAGCGACGCATTTAACGGTATAAGGGAAGTAAACTTTGTATCATTGTAAAGCTCTATCATCGGTTGTTTCCCCTGCACTGTCTAAATGAGTTTTGGAAACAGTTTCAGCTTGCCAAACAAGGTTTAGTGTGGTGGCTGGCCAGGTCTACTTCCGTCGTTCACGATGGCTACATGTGTCTCGTTTGTTGTGTGTGCAAAAAGTGACTGTATTTGGGACCAAATAGTAAGTAGTATTTAATATTTTTAACTAAAAGTATTGTTTCCATTGTGATGCCGAAGAATAGATCTTTCTAAATATGCAAAATATATTACTGTGAGTGTGGTAGTTTTTAAGCGTTTTTTTTTAAACATGTAAACCTATGCGGACTCAAGGGTCAGTCGGGCGGTCACTAGAAGGCCGGCTGCGTGTCGCATAAGAGTTAATCGTCTTTCCCCTCCTCACTAAGGTTAGTGAGGACATCATTTTTGTCTTCTGACAATAAATTTTCGAACATTTGTGAGCAGACATTCGAAAATGGCGGCCGGTCATTTTTGCCCTCTATCGAGGTAGCACGTGGAAAACCTGTCTAGTTTGTGGTCTAAGGGAAGGAAGTCTGTAGAGAAATGATTCTAGTATAGGAAAACACGAGTGACATCCCTTTCCAGTGAACCATTTTCGTGTTTTTAGTCGGCGCAAAATAGTGAGCACAGCGCCGAAATCCAGGCAGTGATCACGCTATGGACATACACCGCCCGCCACTTTTTTAGCGCAGTGATGGTTTTGGGTTAAGACCTTTCCTATTACAACCACCTCTTTGATAACCAACAGTTTTTTCACGGACCTGTGCTTACACTAAATGTACTCTCTATTAAGAACCCTCTCAGTTAAGTCCTGATTCTGGTGCATTTTGAAGAGTCTTAGGGAGGTTTTACTGTACTGAGGTCTGCACTTCTGCAATTACTTCCTTTAGACTGAATAATTTAGAAGCAAAGCATATAAAAATTAATCCCTTTTAATGTGAAGAATTTGTTTCTTCTTAGGTGTAACATTACCATATCCACCAAATGTGCGAGTTAGATGTCAAGGTGCCACAAAGGCAGAATGTAACATAGGCAGAATGTAACATAGTGGCACAAGTTGAAAGAGAGAGTCATGGCATCACAAAGGCAGATGTAACATAGTGGCCCCAACAGTAATAGTGGCATGGCACCATGAAGACAGATGTAATGTTACGGTTTCCCACTTAGGGGCCAAGGTGCCACAAAATTAGGTGTATTATAGTTGCGGCACCACAAAAAGAAATCTACAATTACGTTACCACAAGATAGATGCAAGTTAGCAATATCACGTCAGCACGCACTCATCTATAACTTCAAAGCTGGTGCACATTTGGTCGTCTCAATACAAATTTTATTAGTCAGCACTGCATTCCATGGTGGGACAGTTAACATCAATTTTAACAATTCTAACACTTCTCCACCTATACACGACTGTCTCTGTATCCATCTCCTACCTCCATCTGATGGTCTCTCTCTCTCTCTATATATATATCCCCTTTCTCTCTTCTATCCATCTCCTACCTCCATCTGACGGTCGGTGTATCTATCCATCCCACTGGTCCTACCAGGGCTTATATAGCTTACTTAGATGTAAAAGTTTAAATTCCCATGGCCTGCACATGTGGCTGCGATTGACAGCTGTGCTTTGAGTGACTTCTGTGGACAGTGAATGTTTTGGATTATGCTATGTCTGCATGTGGGTGACCAAGTGCTGGGCATCTCACCATAGTGTTTCTGACATTGCATGTATGTCCGCTGTGCAGTCTGTTGAGTGCATTGGAGGTCAATTCCCAGTCCTGTTCTACGTGGGAAAGTTCTATACTGATCTATCCCCCTATACAAAATACATAGTACCTACTGCCTAACACACATACTGTTATATAGGAACCAAACAAGCAAATCAACAAAGTCCCACCTGTGTTCCAAGGAAGTCCTTGGATAAAAAAAAACAATTTTTCACCCCATTCTGGTCATGTAGTAAATCTTGTAGACAATTTTAGTAAAAACTGATAAGGAGCATGGGCAATGATTGGGCACCCAAGTTAAAGGTCTGGTCTGTGCCTACTTGGTTTTTGTCATTTGCTGCCACACTCCACTTGTCCCCTACCACTCCAATCTCCAATGACATCCTTCTAATGACCTATTAAAAATTTTAATCAGTTGTGTGTATATGCATGGATGTGCATATGACACCCTTTGCAACACTTTGACTGAATTCCACCATAAATCTGATTTTTTTAATGGGGAAAAATTGAGAAATTTACAGACTCAGAAGTTGCAATACACTGTTCATAACAAAACAGCTTGTTATCTTCTGCACTTACCTCCTGGATCAGATGAAGCAGGGCTGCTGAAGCAGTTCCTCCAGAAAAAGCCACCAAGACATTCTCCTTGTCACGTATAAGCTTTGACTTTCCCAAAGCTGAACGGAATTTATGTACCACATAATACTGAAAGCAGCTTCTGCAAAGAAAGGAAAACATGCCATACTTCATCTTTATTTGCCCTTCGAACAGAAAATCTGTTCAGCAACCATGACAACGCTACATGCAGATTGTGCTGGTTGCATCATTTATTTCAGTGACCTCACTTCCTATGAATGTGATGTTGTACTGCTATATGTAAGGTTCCTCCCATTCACTGAAAAACACTGCACAGGAGTTCAACCACTCAAAGGGGAGCAAAAAGTAAAAAAAACTGCATACTAGAGGTACCTTTGTTGTTGGGCTTTTGTTTGGAATCACAGAGTTGTCAAAACTAGGGTTTGTTTATGAAGATATACACATCACAGTCATATTTTTGTAATGATTGCAGGAGTTCTCATGGGCAATGTATCTGAAGTGTTAGAGATGATATTAGATGTATTTTTCAGGCCAAAATTAGCATGCAGATAGATGAACTATTAGTACTCTGTGTCTTGGTACCTGATTTGAAAAGGTGCACACATTACCACCCTCCCCCATTACCTAAGGAGGGGTGAAGGGGACCAAGTCAGTGGGGTGGAGAGACAAGCTGAGGTCAGCAGGGCTCGTTTGGCACTGCGAGCTGAAACACCTGCACCAACGGATGCATAAAAACACCTGCCTGAGTCTTTAACTCAATCCTACCATAACGAGCATAAACGTGACACACCATGCGCAGCGCTGTATGCCACATGTTGAACACCTTTATGAAAGTTTGACGATTTATTTGTGGGGAATGGCTAATGGTCCAAGGTAAAGAACTCTTACATTCGAAAGCTGAAACATTTCTTTAGGAGTTACTTCCCTTACACTGCGTTTAAACCGGTTTTCGACCGCAATTCCAAGCGAATGAAAAATGGCTGTGAAGTGCGTATCCACATGTGCCTTGTCACTTGAGAAATGCTAGATTTACTCTTCAAATTACACGCTGATGAGGAAAATGACAATGTTTTGCAAATTTACTATGATAAAGTAGATAAAGACAAGAGTATTTGTGCCTGAAAGACCCAAGAGAGTGATTACGAAGAGAAAAACCAGCAAGCATGTGGTGTAAACAGCACTGAACAGACTGTGTATAAGGAATCATGAGGACTTTTGGATTACTTCAACTTCAGTTGTGTTTCCATCAAAGGATTTATGAATTATGGAACAAGGTCCAAGAAACACAGTAAGACATGAGTTTTCTTTGTTTATTGATGTTTGCAACCAAGTTTAAATAACTTTCCTATTGTTTTGGGGGATTTTTTAATGAATTTTTGAAAAAAGGCTAAAAAACCGCATCAGCAGGGGTGGCACAAGCTAGGAACCCTGCGATGGCTAAGTGTTAAAACCAGCAGCTCAGCCATGCTGCAAGGAGAGGAACATCAGTCCCAGCAAGAGGCACATCAGTCCCAGCGAGAGGTACATCAATCCCAGGGAGAGGTACATCAATCCCAGGGAGAGACACAGGAGTTCCAGTGAGAGGCACAACAGTCTCGTGATAGAGTCCTGTGAGATAGCCACAGTCTGGGACCAATGTGACACTTACAGTGGTCCAGTGGATCGGCATGACACTAGAAAGAGAGCTAGACCAACTCTGAATAGACTGCTGGAGAGATCTAGTTCCTGGAAGACTAGTAACAAGGTGCTGAGTAAGTGGATAGCTCTTTTGACAGCCAGGTGACAGACCTGTAGTGTACATTGGGTGAACAGTCAGAGGGACTGTAAGAGACTGGCATGCAGCTGACTCAAATAGTTGTAGATAGCCACAACAGATCTTCATGGGGGAAATTGCCAGTGGACATTGCATTGTAACTGTTGAGAAGGTCAGTGTGTGTAGAATAAGTTCGTTCCACCTGAGAACATCGTGGAAGAAGTGAGCGAAATCTTAATTAAAATTAAAAACAAGGGAATTGGACCAAGCTAGAACAGGACAAAGACGAAGACAATCTACATGTTTCGGGGCACTACCCCTTCATCAGGACACAAAAACAACAAAAAACAAAAACGAAAAAGACTTAGCTGTGGAAGATGTGGCATGTGGGCTGGATAGCAGGAAAATGACCATGGGACAGTGAGTAAGAGGGGTCAAAGAGGGGCAGCCAATCACAAGGTGGGTAAAGAAGGGTGGGGGTGGAGAGTGGGCAGGGGAGAGAGAGAGAAAAGCATGGGTAAGGGGGCGTCGGTGTATGAGAGAGTGGGAAAGGGAGGGAGGGGAGAGAAAAAGTAAGAGAGAGAGAGAGAAGGAGGGTTGAGGTAGTAGGAGGGATGGGGAGAGTCAGTGTTTGAGGCTGAGTCCTGTAGGTACTATGGTGCCAAAATGGGTAATGAAGTAGGACTCCACGTGCTTATAGTCAATGGAATCACCCTTCATTTTCGAGATACCACAGTCAATCATGTTGTCAGCTATGTGTGGGGGTGTACTGAAATGATGTGCAACTGGTGTGTTTCTGTGATGTTTGGTGTCAGCTAGATGTTCTGTAAAGCAGGTATTGAGTGTGAGAGAAATCTACAGCTGAACTAGTGGTTAACCATAGCCAAGCACTTGATAGTGCTACATAAGCAAAAGGATGGCTGTTAGCACACTTAGAAATGTCAATGTTAAATAGACATTGTTTGTAACAGAAGAATAAGTGTAATATGAGTGATGGAAAAGAACTGTGTTGAATTAGTGACATTTGTTGCTGCTCCAGTGCAGCAAGTTCTGAAGTTGTATACTGTTCCTGCATATGTCAGGATTACGTACGGTGTGTTGTGATGAGCTGGTATCATGCTAGTTGTATTGTGTATATATGAACAAAGGACTGTACTTTATCTTGTGAACTTTTTCCAAGGATTGAGGACCTCTCATCAGATGTAGATTTGTGCAAGCACTGTTAGTGCTAGTGTAATTTGGCAGTATTTTGACGAACTCTTGCCAGATTTTGACGTGAAGATTCCCAGGGACTTTGCAACTTTATGAGATTTACTGGTATAGTAAAACCTCCCTTATAAGACCTTTCCACATACAACCTCCTCTGGCAAACGACACAAAAATTTATGACAGAGACCATTTACTATATAAAAGACCTCCTATTTATGACTCTCTCAACCCAACCACTGACTGACAAAAGTAGCCAGTTTTGCGCAGTATATGACTTTCCCTGGTCAAGCGGAAAACGGTTGACAGACTTCTTTTTGCAAATATGTTCACTCAGAAACGCAAAGTCTCAACCCCAAATCTCCTGAGAAGTGCAAAAGAACTTTTAAATCTAGAAAAGACATTGAAAGTGCTACTAACAAAGAAACAACAAAGGTAAACCGGCAATAAATATTGCATCCGACATCCACGTACGACTTTGTGCCTAATGGACTGAAGTGTTTTGAACAATATACAACTTCTGTGTTTTTTCGACAAATAAAAAAGACAAACAGTTTATATCACAGATTTTGTTGTAATTCATTCCTGAAAGTCTTGTTTCATATTCTATGTTTAAGCCTTTGTTTCGGCCGCTTTGCTGCATTCGGTAACCGCAAGGTCAGGTAGACACAGTTATGTTTTGTTCACACTTTCTAGCCTAGTGAAAGTTAAGTTAGCTGCAGGTGTCCAGACTTTCATCTTTCATGTGTAGGCTGCTGGACTGCAGGGATTGGGTATTGCTTCTTTGTTGAGTGGAATGTGATATGATTTTACATATGACAGTCTCGGAGATCTGTGATCTACAGCATCACACACTTCACAACTTTATTACTTTTTTGTATTATAAAATTTTAATTTCTTTAATTGGCAACACCAGATAGAGAGTTTTATTAATGATGTATGGTAGGATAAAACTAGACATGATAAGATAAACTAAGTCTGATGTGTGATAAAATGATATGTTCAGTAATAATTTACTAAGAGGCAAAAAAAAATATTTTCACGTGTAGTTCAGTAGTAAATAAAAAACAATTTCAAAACACATGTTGCAGTTGGCTGCATAACATACATGTCTTTATTTCTCATCAGGATTGAGTTATCAAAATGATACAACTATATCTTTACAAAAAATTCTGTACAAGTCAAAATCTGCTGATATGACCAAGAATGTAGAAGAGTACCAAGTACAAGTGGTTGGGGGGTAGGTGCAAAATGGTGTGAAGTAAAGCATCTAAAACTGAAAGCTTGTGTAATTACAGTCAACAGATAGAAAGAGATGCTGTTACTTATCAAATTTGGCATATCTCCTTTATCCACATTCCCCCACTTCTTGATTTAGCTTTAAAAGCATTGAGCAGTGAAAATGACAGCCACACAAAAAAAGCTATTTCTGTAAAAGAAATGCGCTAAAATCCAGACAAATGAAGTCCAGATCGTTAGTATCATCAGTTAAGCTACTTTTCTGAAGCGAGTTTCTTTTTGTAAAATAAGTTTTACAGCTTTTATATTGATCTATGTGGGGTGGGGGCAAGGAAGAAAAGTGTCCTGGGTGGCCCAGGTGATGGGCAGTGGAAACAACAGGCACACACACATAAAGCCATTTCTGTAAAATATAACATGCTAAAATCCTACAAATTAAGTCCAGATCTTCAGTATCAAATGTAGTTTTCCTACCTGATTATTTCGAGACAATAAATAATACTGTATATCTGTCTGAACACTGTATATCCTTCTGGTGTCGGGAAAATCTTTTTTCACAACACAGTGATGCTGAAAATTTGATCCTTGCTCAGTTTGTTTCCATGGAAGTTCACTGTACTTGCCTCAACATATGTAGAAATGATGAAACATAGTCCAGATTGAAAGAAATCGATTAGAAAGTGCTCCATCTGGTTTACAATCCTAAAAATCTTGTCACAAACTTTGTGCCATTGTCTCAAGTAGTGACATGCATGAACACCTCATGGGGTTACAGAAATAAACCCTTGCAATGTGCTTCTAAACCTTGAGAAAAGTGGTTAGAGCGAAATAACTAGAGGTGTACTACAAAATGCCTCAGTTATTACAGCAAAGGACTACCATCCCTTTAAAGCCTCATCCATGTATGGTGTACCAATTCTATCATAAGCTGACATTTACTGCCACATAGACTTCAGCCTTCGTGGAAGGACGTGCCACCATTTTCTCTCACTAATCAACACTATTGGACATTTCAGAAACCATGAACTCCACTAACCTTTCTTCATCCTTTGGGAAATGAAAGAACAAAAGTTCTTCTGTGCTCTTTCTGCTGTTTGAACAATTGATAGCCAAACAGTAATGTGCATAATACATGGAATTTTGCACTTGTCGTTGCTTTGACATTGTGGCTGGCATCTTCAAGTGCCCCTTGGCAGCAGATAGGGGTGCTTTGCAAACCTCGTTTTGATTTAGCTTTATTCATGAGTATCGACTGTAACCTATTATTTAGATGTCTTTTTGGTGCCCCTACACATATGGGGAGCAGTGACCCTACTTTGGCAATGTTTCATGTTTCACGTCATGTCATGATACATTTCCCTACCCACCCACCCACCGCCACAATAAAGACGAGTACAACTGATCAGTGACAAACTATGCACTACCATCTGCAAGAGTTAGTCTTCTTTGTCTTTTTTCCTCATTGGCATCTTAGAGTTGAAAAATCTGGATTGTTTTAAATCTAAACTGAACATATTTTCATAGTGACAGCAAGGATTCCAAGATAAAATGTTCTGAAGGTGAATGATATGTTAAGGGTTATATCAGTAAGGAATCTTTAGATGAAAATGTGCACCTTAACTCTTTGACACCGTGCGAATAACCGACAGCCCGCTCCATTGGCACTACGTTTCCGCCTTACGGGCCAGATTAAGTCCGTTCGAATTATGATTTTTAAAATTTCATCTGCTAATCTTTTAAGGGAAAGAACTCTTACAATCGAAAGCTGAATCATTTCTTCACGAGTTGCTTCCCTTTTCTGTGTTTTAAACTGTCAATCAGATCCGTTTCCGGGAATAATTTGAAGGGGGGGGTCCACATGTGGTCTGTCACTTGAGAAATGCTAGATTTGCACTTCAAATTACACGCTTGTAACGTTTTGTGGGGTGTGCTAGAATTCTAGGGAAGGAAACACGAGAAACATACGCCTAGTGCAGACCCTCACCTTTTCAACCAAAAGGTACACGGCCAGATAACTTTACACATTTATTGAACTATGAACATTAAGAATGAAAGTAGAGGAAAGAATGGTGCAATTGAACAAATACGTAACAGTGCGTGTGTGTGTGTGTGTGTGTGAGCGTGATAGCAACAGTTTGAGACACGAAACAATTGTCTGAACACTGAGTAACACAACTAGCATACAATTAAATTCATATGAGTCAATGTGCTATCGTAACAGGCTACTTGCGGAAAATGTGTTATCCAAAACCCGGAACAGAACAGTTAATCCAAAAAAAGG
>SMGT01004427.1:68444-87420 GCA_004794575.1 Lanistes nyassanus | reverse complement strand
TTCCTGATGTGAACATTCTCCTGTATTGTTGGATTAACTGTTCTGTTCCGGGTTGTGGCTAACACATTTTCCGCAAGTAGCCAGTTACGATAGCACATTGACTCATATGAATTTAATTGTATGCTAGTTGTGTTACTCAGTGTTCAGACAATTGTTTCGTGTCTCAAACTGTTGCTATCACGCTCACACACACACACACACGCACTGTTACGTATTTGTTCAATTGCACCATTCTTTCCTCTACTTTCATTCTTAATGTTCATAGTTCAATAAATGTGTAAAGTTATCTGGCCGTGTACCTTTTGGTTGAAAAGGTGAGGGTCTGCACTAGGCGTATGTTCTCGTGTTTTCTTCCCTAGAATTCTAGCACACCCCACAAAACGTTACAGTGGGGTGGGGGTGGAGAGATAGTGAAAGACGTTCACTTTTATCCTGTTGAATTTTACCTTAACTTTATTTCCTTTACTTTTTTATTCTCTTGACTGTTTTCTTGGCTGTTACAATCTTGGCTACAATGGAACTGATTTTTGCAAACTACGAGAAAAAGGATTTCAACAAAGGGCACGCGACAACTATATTAGTGTGCTCAGAGCGTTTTAACGGTTGTGTTGACGGTATTCATCTCCGCGAACCTGTCTCTCATTGTAAACAGTCTAATAGTAGGCTGGGAGTGTACAGTCAAGCGGACCCCTTCACTTGTGGAAGTGACTTTCCTCATAGATCTGAAATCTGTGAGAATCAAAGCGTTAACTTGCGACAGTTAAGCAAGGACATTTCAAGGACTAACCAACTAACTGTACGATATGTGGTTCGTAACCAGTGTTCCTGACACCTTTGGACCAGCTCCATCTACTGAGTTCTACTGGCACGGTACAACTGGATTTACAGTTCACCTTTGACCCTGCTACAGACTTTCTCAGATCTACGCTCTTCAGTCAGAACATTTGCGTCTCTACGAACTGCATCTTCCGTGTCAACTGTCCTATCTTGTTCGGACTACTTCTGCGGATCATTACCTAATGAGAACGATTTTGGATTAATTGTTCCGTTCCAGTTTGGATTATTCATCCCTCCGCAAGTAGTCTTTTGCGATATCACGCTGTTTCATATGAATTTAATTGTATTCTAGTTGTATTACACATTGTTCAAAGAATTGTTACGTGCCACAAACTGTTGCTATCACGCATATACACATATTCGTTCAACTACACCTTTCTTTCCTCAACTTTCATTTCTAATGTTTATAGTTCAATAAATGTGTTAAGTTATCTGGTCGTGTACCTTTTGATTGAAAAGGTGAGGGTCTGCACTAGGCGTATGCAATCGTATTTCTTCCCTAGAATTCCAGCACACCCCACAAAACGTTACAAGATCGATTATTTTTATTCCACGGATTCTGATCGACAGTTTGTTAAGGCGTCATACAGATATATCATAAGGAGTCCAAACAATAATGACAAGATCATAAGGAGTGCAAACAACAATGACAAGATCATAAGGAGTGCAGACAATAATGACAAGATCATCAGGAGTGCAAACAATAATGACAATTACTATTAATAAAATCAGAACATTTTAACATCGGAAACGAAAAATCTATCATATCAGTGCGTCGTGTTTTCATTGCGTTCTTTGTGGCGATTGGTGTCTTGAGCTAGACAGCTCGTGTTTTTCTTCTCACCATTCCGGGAAGCTAATGTCTCAAATATATAATATAATGAATTTAAATCTTTTCCTCCGTCTTCTTTTTCCTCATAATATGAAGAACCCGATAATGAGTCGCGCGATGATTCTCATGAACTCATTGTAAAAAGCTACAGTCTGGTCTAGACTAAACAACAGTACGCCTAGCTTGTCCTTCTGTGGATGACGTCACTGCGGCTGCTTGTTCTCCCCGCTAAGTTTTCGACAATCTCCGGCCCCCCGCCTACCTGAAAACTGCACTTTAACAAAGTGTTCCACGACGTGGTAATACGCACATTCCTCATACAGAAGTTCTATCTTTACAATTACACTACTTTCAGGTGATAGTGTAGTGTTAAGCGTAGTGTAGTGTCACTCGAATTTTATTCACTCGGTTAAATCACTACTGCAAGAACTGGGACTGAATGGCTTATGGTTAAATCAGAATAGTTTGAATGTAACGGATAAATGGTTTAAGAACAAAGTATGCAGATGCTTACAAGATCAATATATTCAACACTGGCTCGAGGAACTAAACACAAAACAGGTATACACAAACTACATAATACTCAAAACATCATTTAAGCCCGAACCCTATCTCAGAGTGTTACCACCTTCTCACTGCCGCCTGCTCTTAAAATTCTTGACATTAGATAATAACTTTCCTGTTAACAAACTCAGACACGAAGACGTCCCTAGGCATGAACGATTATGTACGCTGTGTGACAGAAAAGACATAGGTGATGAATACCATTATATTTTCTTATGTGACAAATTTACAGCTGAACGCAACACCGCACTGACACCATACTACTTGAGCCGGCCAAATACATTTAAACTTTATAAACTCTTTTCTTGCAAAAACAAAACTGTATTGACCAAGGTAGTGAACTTTGTTAAAATACTTCTTAGTAGAATGCATTAATGAATAGATGTCTGGGTGCCTATGTTTTTGCGTGTGGTTACGTCTGCGTGCGTGATTGAGCGTGTTATTTGGGTGTTTATTAATCATTGAGTTTATCTATCAATTTATGTATATTCTAATGTCAGGTGAATTACGATTGACGTGTTCTTTGACAATTTTTTTTCTTTTTTCTGAATACCCCCTGAGGGTAAAAGAATAAAGAAACTTGAAACTTGAACTCTAAGCAACACCGTCCTGATATGCACGTAGTTTGCGGCTGGACGTTAAGCACCCCCAATTGTGATTTTGATGTGCTTATGCTAGTAATGGTCAACTTGTTATGTTTTGAATTTTCCCACCCATTACTATGATATGCTAAATGTAGATGATATAGCACTCATTGCTAGAGCTATCTTACAAATTTTGTTAAAATACAATTAGCCTTTCACTGAAAGTGAGCTGTTCTTAAAATTCATTTCATTTGTACACTTTAAAGACTACAGAAATCAATTCTCAAAGAATCGGAGTATATGATACAAGAATATTGTAGCTACTTTGCTGTTAAAAGAATGACAGCCATAAGCATTGCAAAAATCCCATGGAAAAGTGCACCAAACCCGTATACCACTCCAAACAAACTACTGATGTATGGGTCTAGACTAATCTCTTTGATATCAGTTATTAGGAAATAACGTTTAAATTTGGACGTCAGTATCATTTCAAACATCCAAGCTATGGAGGCTGAATGTGCTTGATTTGATCATTTTATGAGTGTATAAATCCTCATTTTCTGTGAGATGGTAATATAAACTGACAAATGTACTTAAAGTTCATAATTAAACGAGTCGCAAGGCACGGCAAGAGTTATTGTTGGAGATGGTAATAAGAACTAAGTGTACTTAAAGTTTATAATGAAACCAGTCACAAGACACGGCAGGAGTTATTGTAATGTTGGAGATGGTAATAAGAACTAAGTGTACTTAAAGTTCATAATGAAACCAGTCACAAGACACGGCAGGAGTTATTGTAATGTTGGAGATGGTAATAAGAACTAAGTGTACTTAAAGTTCATAATGAAACCAGTCACAAGACATGACAGGAGTTATCGTTCATTCCTACCCTTTCTCAGTTCTTCCACTTCCTCATCTTTTATTGATTAGTAGGAAATAGGAATTTTCTCTCCAACCCCAATGTTTGGTTCTGTCAGTGGTGTACCTCTGTCTATGCCAGGATATGCTGGTAGTCTTTTTAGTTTTTTGATGTTAATGTTCATGTCCATTAGATTTGCAGTAAGTCAATATAGTGAGAGGACTCACTGGTGGCAGTGGAGAAGCTGGTGCTGGGTATTGGCGATGCTCGTCTCACCCATACCCTGTATTATGTATTTCATCATGTCCAGCTGAGCTATGACTGGTGCTGCAGCTGGTTTGTGATGAAGGTGGGCGGCTTGTACAGCTGAGTGGCAGACATAGGATCCCAGTGTTGTCAGCAATGACTTCCAACACTGTCCCACAGCCTGGAATAACTGAAGACGTTCTACCGCATTCTGAAATGAACCAAATCACTACTGCATTGAAAGTTCTTGCTGTTACTGTAAACACAACTAGGCTTAAGGTTGAAATGTTCATTCATCATGTATCAGATATACATATATATGAATATATGCATGGATGGATGTAGATACATGTTTGTATCTTCTAATATTTGTAACTCAACGTAACATAAACACGATAATATTGATGCACAAGCAGTAGTCTTCCCTCTCTCCTACATGTGAACTTAAAATGTACATAATTTAGTTGCAAAACCTGTAGTTGAGTATTTCTGTAAAAGTACTGAAACTCAAATCAACATATTGAGATTTAAAGAAAACTGAACGAAAACTATGTTGCAGCACCTATATGTATTTGCTATTCAAATGACAAGCATTTAGTTAAACTACCTGATTCTTGTTGTAAGTGGCAACTGTCAATGCCGCCTGCCACTCCAGTCAAATCAGAATCTTCAAATATAGCGCGCCATCAGGTCGATATTTGGTATATCCTCTTGCTGTCCTCCACTTGTTGGGGGGTATTTTCTTGCCCTAAGATGGCCTCTGAGCTTTTCCGTCATCCCCCCCCCCAAAGTTCTTTTACTTCGTCTGTTTCTTTATGTTAATCCTGACCGTAGAAACAGCATTTACTGCACTCGACACAGCTGCCCATGCAGATTTTTTGTTGTTGTTGATCTGGATAGGTTTGATTGAAATTTGCTTTGCATTTCGTGTTTAATTTCGCGGTATTCTTCAATTAGCGCAACATCTTCAACATTAGAAAAACTGGCCTTTCTCAGTTTCCCGGTTGATGATGCCATTGTGTTAAATAATATCCCCAGAGTGCGACGTGTGCTGCAGGTCAGAAGTTCGAATACACTTGAAACCCCTACCCCCATGCAAGTGCCTTGACCATATGCACGATTTCCCTTTGCCTCTTCCTCCTTCCCGATCCCAGTAGGGTACGGATCTGTCGAGGCCCAGCTGTTTCCTTGGCGATAGTCTGCTGTTCAGTTAGCCTTTGCACCTTATCTGCGTTTGTCAATTGTCTAGAAGAAACACCGATGACAACAGTGTGGAGCAAGGTGGTCTACAAGTTTAACTACGTGCCAGCACGTACGTCCCCACCCCCACCCCCAACTCCGCTTGATTTTTTCTCCCTGACCGTTCTTGATCTCTTGTAACAGGGCAGCCACCATTTGAGGGCAGCGTTACTGGCTCCGATAGAAGTTTGATATCGACGTGCACATTGCCGACCACACGGCGTCTAGAGCAGTTTGAGCTCGTAGTTGTTTCTCGCTGCACGAAACTATGCAGAAACGATCTCGCGGCCATGCTGGAGGGAAGAGGAACGTTGTAGGCTTTAAACACAGTAGCCCCCATTTGCCGCTAACGAGCGGTAAGTGAAGGAAGATGCTCATGTCAAATCAGCTGCCAGGCTGTTTGTACATGGACTGACTAGCACAACACTTAAAAGCAAGGTACCAGGGCAAAATTAAAGCAGTTGATGGGATGGATCCTTATGCTGTGACTGCTTCTGAGTGGTTGCTATGCGAAGACATAATTAACTGCCTGGGAAGCACTACCAAACACCGGTTACGAGAACACCGTAAATTAATGGTGAAAAAGTGTTTATACCAGAGAGAAGTTTAAAGCCATGTAGATATCAACCTCCATACTTATCCAGGAACTTCTGCTGACATGAATCACTTTTGTTTTCCAGTAAGTCTGAACAATAAACACATACTGCTCTACAGTATACCGATAAAGTTTTTCCAGCTACCCTGTCACCATGTGCATGTAACAACCGCTGCTGTCAACACCCACAGCGAACTGACTAAACCATAAGGAGACAGGCTAGCTATACACAGCACAAAAATTAAAAATTTCTCAGAACGAAGACGCTCCTGTTCAAATTTCATTGCGCTATCTTCATTAGTGCCAAAATTATTAAGAAATGCTGGGCTCGGTTTGTAGTGGGACACCCTGTAGTTCATGTATTGGTTTAAAAGGTTTATACATACATTGGACATTCAGAACCATTTGGTATCTTTGCCTCTTGCATGCTCAGTTTGCATTTTGTTTTCAGTAAGTAAGAATAGTTACAATACAGCTATGCATGCATAGTAACATTTAAACTTTCAGCAGCCGTAAGACAGTGAGTATAAAACAGCGAGGCTACCGTACAAAATATCAATATTTATCCACCAGGGTTATGCATCCAAAGGACAGTACAATGTACCATTACAATGTACCGTTACAATCATTGCCATTTATACCATTCAATTGTTATACCTTTAAGCAGAAGCATAGTCTTTTTAATGTCATTAATGTTAGAAAATGCAAGAAATGATGAAAATTGAATTTGATTTTGTTTCTTAAAATATAAAAATACCATACCTGATAATTACTAAGGGTTTTTTTGTTTGTTTGTTTGTTTGTTTGTTTTTGGAATGTGTAAAAACCGCCTAATGCTTAACGTTCTCGGTGGTCTAGTGGTTAAGGCGGGAGGTCGGTGGTTCGCATCCCGGCCGAGTCAAGACTCAAAAATTGGTAGTACTAGGACTGGTTGGCTCGGTTTCAGTAAAATGTGACTGGGTGGGACTGAGGCCCGTGTTGCGACAGCAGTCCCATTTAAACTTTCTCTAAGCAACACCTGATATGCACACAGTTTGCGGCTGGACGTTAAGCAACAAATACTTGATTAAAGTGCTGTAACAAAATGAGAGCTGGCGCACGTAAGACCAGCATTTTTTATTTAGTTATTAAACCAGTGGGTGACTCATGAACCAGAGGGTAGCCTGCACAGTACAAAGAAGGCAAAGTTGCGCCCTCCCAGGGAACGACACGTACTGGGGAGGGGGGTTGACCAACCTCCCCTGTCCAAGAGTCAGGGACAGTAGGTGACAGCATGGTGACAACCGATCACGAATGCATTAGTAATGTCCGGTTGGTGAACTTGGGAACTCGAGAAACCTAAACAATTGCTCAAACGCTGTCAACAGTTCATGAGTGAATATCCACGTGATGCTGTTTACAAAGGCAGAGGCACGTGATGGGGATAGACCATGTGATGTAGAGGGGTTGGAGTAGGGAGAAATAAAAAGGGGGACTCGAGGTCTGTAGGAGAGGAGGAAGAAGGAAAGGGAGAGGAAAACAGACGGGAGAAGCTTGTTCGGGCTTACGCCCAGCCGTTAGGGCTATGCTTGCTTGGCCACAGGACTTAGTAAGTTTTGACCACGAAGGCCCAAGGCAGGTAGAAGACTGAGGGACACAGTGGAAGGTGAGCCACAGGGCTGCCTTCTTCGTGCACCTCCGCTGCAGCTTCACCATCGAACATCAGGCTGGAAGAAGCCACTGCCTTTCTGCCAAGGAAAAGTTAGAGAGTAGTAGAATGCCAGGCTCCCGTCTGAGTCACCAACAGGGTAGACAGTAGAGATAAAGAAGAGGTCCAAAAATAGCCACTAGACGAGGGAACAGGTTGCAGGGTTAAGCCGGCCACCATCCGCAACAGAATATTCTCAACGAATAAAGTTTGAGAAGTGCACTCCTGGTTTGGCGTCTTCAAGACTGAGCTAGGGTGCATGAAAGGAGGGACGGTGTCTGGAAACGCTACAGTGCTTCACACTACTTGGATGTTCTTTGTTGTAATTTCTGCATGTCATTTGGTCAGTAATTCAAATTCACTGGAAACACTGAATGGCACAAGTTCACCAATGAACAACAGACATGTACAATCTTTTCCAATGTGGTAATTTGTTGCTGTTCTGATGAAAGCACATAGGCGAATTGTTCTTTAAGACCCCGCCCCACCCCCCACCCCCAATGACATGTTCAAAATGAATTTGAACACTAGCAAGTCTCCTTGTCTTTTCCACATCAAGACGGCAAAGCTGTGATTTCCCTCTAGTAAATGCAGGCATTTCAATGGTGGCACACATCAGTACTACACTGTCTTGTACATTAAATACTCTGTCAGCTAGGATAAGATCACCCGGATTTAAAAGAATGAAAAAATGAAGAGTTCTCAGCAAGACATTTGTCACTTTTGTGCGTCCTCATAATGTAGGTGATAATGCCTTGAGGGTCAATGCCTATGAGGAAATTCGCAGTGTTTCCTTGTTTGTAGTTGGAATATGTTTGTTGTTTTGCCTTTAATTTTAAAAGGTCTTTCAATAAATATCTCATAACAATTATAGCTGTCACCTTGTTGCCAATTTTTTTTAAAAGGCTGGCATTGTGGCATGCAGATCTTCTCTTTCTGGCCACCTAATCAGAAATTTCAGTTTCTTGTACAAAAGATCCAATGTATTGTGAAAAATATTAGAGGCATGCAGTTGCTTTGCAGATGCGAAAAATATCCCCTAGAACTATATGTGGAACATCCATTCTCATTTTCATGGGACAAAACTTTGGAAGTTCGACAAAGAGCATCTTTGTCCCAGCAAATGCGATTCTACCAGTCCCAGAACCCACAAAAGTCTTTCAGAATCTGGCAATCCGGTATACGGCATTGTTGCAGTCTTACACAGCATGAGCACGTAATCAGCACTTTTGATACACAGTGTACAGTGATACGGTAACATATGCTGGTCAGCGGCTTCCTTTATGACATTAGCGCGGACTTGCTAGAAAAACCTTACAAAGTTTTAGAAAGCTTGGAATTGGCCAGTTAAAGGAGCAAATTTAGCCAGTCGTATGAACAGCAGAGCCGGTTGCTATAGCACCACGTAAAAGCGCTAATTCACTGGAGCCAATAAAATGACGATCTCTACTTAGGATGTGTAAAAAGCAGAGCCAATCAAATGGCGAGCTATATTTCGCCGGTCTTTACGGGGGCGGGGGGGAGGGAGGGAGAGGGGGATGTTTCGGGAGTAGGGGGGTAGGGGAAGGGTGAGGGGTGGGGGCTAAGAGTAGGGGATAGGTGGGGGTTGGGGAAGGGGTGGGGTGGGGTATAGACAGTAAAGATCTTCCAGGAAACTGCAAGGTTTTCAGTGGTGACCCTACGAGATTAGCATATTTTACGTAAGATTGTATTTTGATTGGCTCCAGTTTTTCTGCGCTTTTTCAAGCTCATAGGGGTGCCTCGATTAGTTTCCATCCAGCATGGCCGACAGACCCTGTTGCAAGGAGTGCCGCCATACTTCTGACGTCAGCTTAAAACCCTCTATAGGTGGAATCGTGCATACTTTTCTTTTGAACAACACGTGCAGTAATATATTGTCTATAAAAAGTACAAGATGAATGATGGTTAAAATAGAATGTCATCACATAATGCAGAATCTCTCTTTTAGATAACCCTTGCAGCGACTGTGTGATGATAACATCGAGCCAAGCACGGAAATTTCCGATTTTATTTTTAGGTCATGGCTTTAGCTGCATGACTGCTTGTCGCGCTAGCAGACAGCTCCCTAGCTTGCAGCTAAAATCGCTCCGTGCACCCCGGGTGTGGGTTACGCTTAGCTGTCAGCTACGAAGTTTGATGCTAGGCTCTAGCGGCGATAGCCCTCTTGGTTAGCCCGTGTGCAATACGCCCGTGCGCAATACGCAGTGTTAACTACAGTTTGATGATATGATCTAGTATCCTATAACATAACACAAACCATAGTATAAAGAGATGCTACACATCACTCACCTTCAGTCGTCAAAGCCTACATCGCCACTGAAAAACGGATGACATAGTTTAATTGTTCCTTGTGCTGTGACGGACAATATCCTACAGCTATTGGTGTGTGGGGCGTAAGCCCTTTTTCTTTGTTTAGTCTCTGTGTCCTCGCACACCGACCAATGTCAAGACTGACTACAGTGTGTGTGACTGTGTGCTGCGTCCATGCGTGTCTACATAAGCGCGCGCTCTTCTCAAGATCCGGTCTTTTCCTGTTCCTGTTCCGTTTTGCGTTGAAATTACTCATTTTTCCGCTTTCTTTCTTTCATTATAGTTATTTTAATGTGTCTCCAGTATAAATAAAACTGAGACGTGCCCTGACATGAACAACGCATTTGTACCTGTATGTCAGGGTAGTTATTTTATGTTTTGTCTCTTTATCTTCGTACGTTTACGAGAATGAGAAGAAGCATGTTTGTAAGTGTATGTTATTGTAGTTATTTTATGTTATGAGAACCAGCACGTTTGTACCTGTATATTATTGTAGTATGGTGGGGGATTCTCCAGTTAAATCCCTGCTCCGTTCCAGAAGTTGTCCGTGTGCTTCTAAAGAGGCTGTTCCAATGTTTTCCAGAAATTTCCATTCTGAAGTGCCAAAGTTCTGTATATAAAGAACTGGATTCTAAAGCTATAGAATTTGGGGGCCTGGATAGCTCAGTTGGTAGAGCCGCGGACTAGCAGGTGGAAGGTTGCATGGTGTGGCCAAAGTTTATTTTTTGGAGTTAATCATTGTGCGAACCCCATTCAGCCATCAAACTGCCTGTTCGCACTGGCCATCTTACTGCAGCTATCAGTCTGGTGGGGTTTTTTTCAGCGCATAGATTACTAATAGGACCCCACCCCAATAGTGCAGTGTTGAATACAGTTTGATGATATGATCTAGTATCTTGTAAAAACTAAAAACATAACACAAACCATAGTATACAGAGATGCTACACATCACTCAGTTCCAGTTTCTCTCTCCGGCTGAAGGTAGGCGTGGAAATGAACAAGTAGTAAATATTTTCGTGTAGACTATACTTCTATGTTTAGGGGTTGAAGACTATACTTCTACGTATATGGGTCTAGTAGTGGAATGTCTTTAATATAGGATATTCCCGAAAACGTAGACGTTTAAATTGGTATTTTTAAAAAAAATTAACAATCCTATAAATTATAAAGTGTATAGCAGCAAACCATTTTAGTGGTTCGCATTATTGTACTTACCGAAATTGAAAATAACCTGTCTTTGATAAAAAGAAGATTTAATGTGTTGAAGCTCTAACGAAAACGTTTAGGCGACAGTCTCCACAATCCCACGCCCAGTACGCAGTGTTGACTACATTTTGATGATATGATTAGTATCGTATAAAAAGTAACAACATAACACAAACCATAGTACACAGTATTGGTACACATCACTCACCTTCAGCCGTCAGGACCTACATCGCCACTGAAAAAGGGATGACACAATTTAATTGTTCCTTGTGTTGTGACGGACAATATCCTACAGCTATTGGTGTGTGGGGCGTAAGCCCTTTTTCGTGTTTCTTTTTTTAGTGCATGTGTCGTGCTTAAACCTCACACACCGATCATTGTCAAGGCTGACTGCAATGTGTGTGACTGTGTGGCTGCCTCCGTGTAATGCGTGCGTGTCTACATAAGCGCGCGTTATGTTTAAGATCCGTTCTGGTCCTGTTCCCTTTTGCGTTGAAGTTAATCATTTTCCTGTTTTCTTTCTTTCATTATAGTTATTTTGATGTCTGTCTTCAGTATCAATAAAACTGCGATGTGGCCTGACATGAACAACGCATTTGTACCTGTATGTCAGGGTAGTTATTTTATGTTTTGTCTCTTTGTCTTTGTACATTTACGAGATTGAGAAGCAACACGTTGTATGTATGTCGTCACTTGGGAGTTTACTTTTCCCTTAACGCGTCGTCCTTGCGCTCGCTCCTCCCGACCACCGTTAAGGTGACGACATGTGCGAAGGTGAAAACTATTATCACTGTATTATTTATGATTCTAATATGCTTATTTCACAGCACAACTTGGTACGAGCCCCCATCCACCTACAATCTCCCACAACACAAGGAATAACAAGACTCCCTAATACAGTGAGAATTTTATTTACAGATAGTGAGTATTTACAGGATGAATAATAATCTAGGCTCATTGACAGAATATGACTCCCCGACTTTTTTCTGGTTAACTAACATGCGTTTCCTTCCATCACTTGCTTTACTGTCATAACAATGAAGACGCACATACCTGTTTCACTGCACACACACCATAACCACGTGCAGAACACTTTCACCTGGTTGTTCGTACAGTTCATACGACGTAAAGAAATATGTTATTATATATGGGGCGCCCTCTCTGTTGTCCTGAAGACTGACGTCAGAAAGTCCTCTTGGCTGCTCCTTGCTAGAATCAGACTCGTATCGCCGATCTCCCCTCGTGTCCTTTGCCTCTGGACAAAGATTACTAGGAGACGCGAACGCTTTCCCTGGTACCCCAACAGCCACCGCGCTGTGCGACGTTTTCTCGGTCGACCTTCGACCTCTGAACCCACTCTCCTAGAGTTCAGTTGCAGGCAGCCTTCCTTTCAGGCTGGATCTTTGCCTTCTGCTTCTGTCGGCGGTTCCTCGATCTCCCTTCTTTACGTTTTGCAGTTCCTCCTCTCGCCCGACCTCCTCGGTGGTCTAGTGGTTAAGGCGTCCGAATCCGAGGCGGGAGGCCAGTGATTCGCATCCCAGCCGAGTCATACCTAAGACTTAAAAATTGGCAGTCTACTAGCTGCCCTGCCAGACGCCTGACACTACACTAAACCATGGTTTATTCGTAGTTTTTTTAACGAATGCTTTCTTCTTACGGGTATTATTACACGTTTTTGGTTTAGTGGGTGGAGCGAGGAGGTTGCAACAGGTAGCGCTCTCTTTCATGATATCACATACTCGCTGCACGACACTATCTATTATTTCTGTATTAACTTGTGATGGATTCTGCAGCAGCATCTTTATCTCGTCAATTAGAATATTAATTTGGGTTTCGTTGAGTGATTTTATGTAATCCACTTTAGTTGTTTTTTTCCAGACAAGGTGTCTTTTAGGGCTTTTCCTATGAGCTACCTCTGAGGGTGGTGTCCCTTTGGTTTGCATAGGGCAAGTGTGTCTAAAGAGATGCAGCGCAACAGGACAGTGTATGTCAGAATATAATGCATTAAAATCTAATATATCAAAATCCTTTATAAGGCTAAATAAATCCCTCGATATTACGAAATAATCTACCACGCTAGCGTTTTTGCAAGTAAACTTTCCTTTTCTATCTTCATGTCCTGCTCTTCCATTCACTATGGCTAGATTGAGGTTTTTGCAAAGTTCAATAAGATTTTGTCCCCACTTATTAATTACTTTGTCCTGGGAGACACGATCCGGAAGGACAATGGTGCGTCCGCCTACTCCACTAAAATCAGGTACAAACAAATCATCATTCAATAACTCCGACAGCTGAGCTGTTCTGGCGTTTAGATCGCCACAAATACAAATATGCTCAATTCCTAGAGAAAGTAGGGATTGCTCTAATTCTGTAAAAACATCACTGTTTACATATCGTGAGCCTTCCGGAGGTACATATGAGGCAACAAACATGATATCTTTCCTACCACTTCCTTATTAATTTTGAAGAATATGGCATCCTGACACAATTTAGTGTCGACAAACGTATAGTACTGCTTAGCACATTCATCAACATTGGCAATATTTTCTTTTTCTTCGTACACCGTTATACAGCTTATCAAATTTACTTTGATCAAGACCAGGATTCCCCCAGATCTTCTTGTGAACTTGGCACGAGTTTTATAGAACGACACGTAGCCTGGGATATCAATTCTATCGATCTTGTCAAGTTTGCTTTCACATATAGCAATGACGTCATAATTACTTATGAGTTCAAGAAGGTCAGGGAATAATAGTTTTGATCTCATTCCACAGGCGTTAACTGTTAGACATGATAAGTGAGTAGTTTGCCTAGGTGGTAGATTTAAAGAGTCATTAGCAAGTTGTCCATAGTTCAGTGATATGCAAACATCCCTTTCAGCTATAACGAATTTGTCACGATTCAGCGAAGTATCCCGGTTGTCCGCGTTGCCCTTTCCAGGTGCGTTCATCTCAGGGTCGAGTTCTTTTGTGGCAGTGTTCGTGGAGCATTTCTTCGTTATTTGAACTGATCGGTTAACATTATTAGGAGGGCATTCTATTTGTTTGGGGGGTATCAAAAACTTTTCCCCACCCTTCCCATTTCCAAACTTTCCAGGGTCTACAGAACTAGTATGGATTTCCTCTGGTAAACAGATCCCACCATAGTGCGCGGGGTACCTTGAGTCATTGTTACTACTAGTTTATTCATTGGGAGAGTTTATACTCACATTGCTAACGACAGACGCCAATTGTCCAGAAACTGTGTAGGAATATCCATCACATATACAATCCGTGTGAATTAATCCAATAAGATCGTTTCCTCCCTCGTAGCTTCCTACACCACCACTAACGCAGCTTGGGCCAACAGGAGCAACGCTGTCTTGAATGGGGTTCACTGACGACAGACCAGCGGTCATGCCGTCTTTGGTATGCTCCTTACAATACTCCACATGAAGACAGCTCACGCTGTCACAAGTGTCACCACGTGCCACAACACGAACATCCACTGTAGGCCTATTGGAAGGGTCTACTGGCGCTTCGCACGTGTGTTGACAGGTAGCGCGCAAAACATTGCAGCAGAGTGGTGTGGCAGTAGTGCTTGAGATTTATTTACTGCGTTTGTAGAAACATTCAACCAACGGTTCCGATCCAGTGTTCTCATTAAAGTTCTCATTATTAAGGTTCTGTGTGTTTAGTACACCTTGGTGTATTGGCGACTGGGTCAAGGCCTGTGTGCTGTCTATCGCACTATTTGTTTGATTACCCCATAGGGTGGCCTAATAGGCAGTGAAGGATGTCAGGCCAAGTTTTTCATAGTCAATGCTGTCCTCCCCCAGTTTAAAAATGTCATCTGGGGATTCAATACAAACAGGCCTGCCCCGGTTTGTTGGATCCCCGCCGACAGGTATCTTTTTAAGGCACCATATTTTCCCGTCAGATGACCAGGCTTTGTCCACACACTGTAGGGTCTTAACATATTTGAGTAGTCTTGCACCAAGTGATGTCATGTCGTCGTTTAGGAACACTCTGTTTTTGTAGTTAGGTTTATCCATCAGAGCCTTCTTTTTGGTCATAACTTCTCGTTTTTTGCGACGTGAGACGAACTTGACAAGCACTTGTCTGCAGCCCTGTGACCGCTTCGGCCCGGTACGATGCATTGCAGAGATATCTTCCGGTTTAACGTCGATACCACAATCCAGAAAGATTTTCTGTACCTTTTCCTCTAGGTTTTCATTTGTGGTCTCTTCAAGACCAGAGATCCTGACTGACTCTCGGCGTGTATAGGCTTCGATTCGGTCTTGCTGATATTTCAGTTGCAGTGCACACTTCTGCATATACTGCGCTACATCTTGAAACTTCTGGTCGTCTCTTTGTGCAGAGACTTGAGCGCTCAGTTTGTAGTGACGGTTGAGCGACTCCGTAATGGCCACAGAGATAGCTGTGACGAGAGCAGGCAGAACCTGGCGCAGAAAGGTATTATCACAGGTAGTACACTTACTGGTTTGTGCCAAAGCCTCGTTGACCCGTGTGAGGATTAGTTCATGTATATCTGAAGTGTCCGTATCCTCATTGGTAGGAGTGGAAGCTAACCCAGAGCTCATACCTTGCGATTCACAAATAAGTTTGTCCAAAACGTCTTCGTCAAGTCGGGTTTTTTTCGAGTCTTTCTCAGCAGAAGCAGGCGGCGAGAACAAAGGTCGCTTGGCTTTACCCTTGCCCTTACTCGGTCCAAGGGTCTAACCACAGGTGGTGGCCTGCCTACCGCTTATTTTAGCAGACATGTTTTCGGGGAGCAATGAGCAGTTTAGATGATGGCGATAACCGCTCAAATCCTCCAAAAATCTATTTGAAAATTATATCTTCAGAATCTGCACTTAGAGATGTGTACGACTGTGCTGGTTTCCGACAAAATCACTATTAGATTAAAGCAATTTTTAGGAAATAAACCGAAAAATTCACAGAGCTCCAAGATAGGCGACTGCCTTAGTGAACTCCCACTCACACAGCGCCAACAAGCAGCGGTCACGCCTGCAAACAAGTGAAATATACGCGGCTTAAGTGCAGAGTGCTAAACCCAGTATCACTGTCAGTATATAAGTACAAGTTATAACTTTAAAAACACGAAGTCTAGTTCCAAACTGCGCCTCAATTATTTGTTGCCCAGAAAGAGCAGCAAGGGTGGGTAGGATCCTGATCCTCTGCTGACCATGGGTGGGTGGGGGTTGTTTAGGGTTGTCGCAGCAGTTGGTCCATTAGCCGATGAGTTCAGCACACGACGTCACAGGTGACGTTTGGAGAACGTTCCTCGTCCCTGACGTTAACAGCTGGCCGCCAGTTGAATACAGGGGTTCTTTTCATAAAATAAAATAACTACAATAGTATACAGGTACAAACGTCCTGCATTTCATAATATAAAATAACTACAATAGTTACAGGTACAAACGTGCTGCTTCGATTCTCATTCTCGTAATGCCCGAACATAAAGAGACAAAAGACAAAATAACTACAATAACATACAGGTACAAACGTGCTGCTTCTCATTCTCGTAAACGTACGAAGATAACGAGACAAAACATAAAATAACTACCCTGACATACAGGTACAAATGCGTTGTTCATGTCAGGGCACATCGCAGTTTTATTGATACTGAAGACAGACATCAAAATAACAATAATGAAAGAAAGAAAACAGAAAAATGATTAACTTCAACGCAAAACGGAACAGGATCAGAACGGATCTTGAGAAGAACGCGCGCTTATGTAGACACGCATGGATGCAGCGCACAGTTACACTGTAGTCAGTCCGTGTGCGAGGTTTAAGCACGACACAGGGACTAAACAAAGAAAAAGGGCTTACGCCCCACACACCAATAGCTTAGGATATTATCCGTCACAGCACAAGGAACAATTGAATTGTATCATTCCTTTTTCAGTGGCGATGTAGGCTTTGACGACTGAAGGTGAGTGATGTGTAGCATCTCTGTATACTATGGTCTGTGTTGTGTTTTTAGTTTTTATACGATTATAGATCATATTAAAATGTAGGCAACACGGTGTACTGGGCGTGGTCTTGTGAAAACCGTGTCGCCTAGAAGTTCTTGTTACAACTTCAAACATCCATTAAATCTTCTTTTTATCAAAGCCAGGTTGTTTTAAATGTCGGTAAGTAAAATACTTAATGCGAGCCACTATGAAAATGGTCTGGTGCTATACAGTTTAGATCTTATAGGATTGTTAATTTTTCAAAGCATTTAGACTTCTACGTCTTCGGGAAATTCCTATGGAGATACTATTTGAAGTGCGTCCATTTTCCTTACTAGACCCACATACGGACAAGTATAGTCTCCGCGAAAATATTTACTACTTGTTCATTTCCACGCCTACGTTCAGCCCGAGAGAAAAACCGGAACTGAGATCTTAGACCTTTGAAATAATAGTGGTGAATCAGTTTATATTTATTCCTTCTTTTTTGTTCTCTTTTTCTTCGTTCAATCATAGACATTCTTTTATATTTTTTCGTATTTAAGAGGGTTGTAAAAGTGCTCACACCCCACAGTCTGTACAGACTACAATTTTGTGCAAGAGAGGGGGGCGGAGAGAGAGAGATTGAAGCGGGGAGTAGATAGAGAGATGAGGTGAAGTAGAGCGTATTGATAAGCGAATTAGCATAGTTCATGCACTTTATGCGTCCCTAGTTGTTCTTTGTCTCTCAGGCAATAAATTAAATCATCAGAGACGATGATACACAGATGATAGCAAGCAACGTACGTCCATTGTGTGATGTGACTATGAAGATGAATATTATTTTCTGTTTGAATGTCTAGATTATGTCACGATTGTATTCCCTTTTAACACTACACTATCACCTGAAAGTAGTGTAATTGTGAACGATGGAACTTCTCTATGAGGAATGTGCGTGTTACCACGTCGTGGGATACTTTGTTAATTGTGAAGGACACAGTCATGAAGGAGACGGTTTTGCCCACCTCACGTTCACAGCCACAGCGAACGCCGGGGCGCGGTATCAGGTTACAGGCCAGCGATCCGTGACTGTGACGCGCTGTCATCTTATAGCGTGCTGTGCTAG
Source organism: Lanistes nyassanus (assembly GCA_004794575.1). NCBI lineage: Eukaryota > Metazoa > Mollusca > Gastropoda > Architaenioglossa > Ampullariidae > Lanistes > Lanistes nyassanus. The sequence continues at coordinate 69,373 of SMGT01004427.1, read as the reverse complement.
GCTCACTGTCTTTAGACGTCTCTATATTCTTTTATAATAGCTACAGATACTAACAACTAACAACTGATTCTACTCGATCTACTCTTTCTTTAGATAGTCAACTCAGTAAACGTCTTAATAGATTAGAGTAGTTTGTAGGCAGATTTCTTATCTTTATCTATTCACCGTAGCTAGCAAAACTGCATTTCAACGTAATTATCTTTATTTCCTTCTCACTCTACGAAACTCTCTTTACACTAACAGGAAGAGCAAAGGGCACACTATTCGTGGCGTATTTTCGTGTCTTTTTAGATACATTCGTTGATTTGTTTTAATGTAGCAATTATACATTTAACAAACACAAATTTCGGTATCCGCCGCACGTACACCGGGTAATGCCCCCGTAGCGCCCCCCCCCCCCCGATCAAAGTAGGGTACCGACCGGCCAAAAGCAGTCCTGAAGCAGGGTGAAGCAGGAGGATGGCTAAAGAGTGTGACGTGACGGGCGGTACCTTATCTTATTGGACTTGACTTCTCCAGAATTACTGGACAAACTTTTATGGTGATCTCGTAAATGTAGATTTAATTTAGCAATCGTCACCAAAACCTTTACTGATTCAGGTCAATGGTTTCTACACCAAAGGATGACGACGCTATGAAATAATGTGAACAACTAGAGACATCTACCGAGGGAAAAGATTCTCATGCTTCGACACGTTCGCTCAGTCTCTCACAGGCAAAACACTTCTAGCTCAAGAGCCCCCACCCTCGTAAAACACACAACTGCAGCGAACTGTTATTCAACATATATTTCAAACACTAACTGGCTCGACAACATCAAATATATCTACAAATTATTTACAAAGAATCACCGTGCTCGTGTCTAGGGTAAGACGCTGCCTGATGACGTCATACCACGTGCAACAGACAAAGGAAATAATCAAATCAAT
>SMGT01004427.1:0-68047 GCA_004794575.1 Lanistes nyassanus | reverse complement strand
ATGACACTGTACGACCAGCACTACCTCTCTGAACCCTCTTTTGGCATACCCGCCCGGCCACTAGCTTATGACGTCACCTGACTCCGGCAGGATAAAATCACCTATCTTACATCAACTCGAGTCCCAGACTCTAAGATAAGTATTTGGACAAGAGCAGTCTTACCTATAAGGCACAGTCAACAGTCACTTACTACTTTGTCTCGTAGTCGGCGCAATACACTCCAATGTATTCGCGAGATCTGCTACTGAAGCTCTTTCCACGTCTTTGGCTAAGATTGGCAAGGGTTAGAGGCTCGTGTGTCCTCCGATCTGTCGATCCCGATCGCTCTCCTATCCTGTGTCCCGATCGCTCTGTGTATCCTCTGTGTGTCCTCTATGTCTGTGTCCCGATCACTCTGTGTGTCCCTATCGCTCTGTGTGTATCGCTCTGTGTATCCTATGTAACGTTTTTCCCTCCTTATGTAGTAAGCGTTCTGACGCACTACCCTCAAGTAAACCGGTTCTAGCCAGACTAGGGGGAGCAGGGCGACTTGCATGACCAATGGCGTAGCATTACCCCTACTAAGTGTTCAGAAAGGGCGGAGCGATTAACCTGGTGATGACGTATCTCTCCCCTACTAGCTGACGAAAGGGAGGAGCTAAAAGGCTTACCTAGGAGTGACAGGTAATAGCCTAGGGTGACATGTGACAAAGAGAAGAACCAAGCAGTGAAGCAGTGAGCATTGGGGTGACGAACCATGTAGGGCAGAGCACAAGAGGGCGAGACCAGCAGAAAGATCAGAGCGGAAAGGTCTACCTGGGACCTACCCACTGCCCTAGAGAGAACTCTATCCCATCCAATATTCTAAATCTCTAAGTGGTGTCTCGTCTTGTCGTCTCGCTGACACCCGTCAAATTCACGCTGCCACTGAAGGAAAAACAAAATGCCACTGTTGTAAAGCTCCTCTATGTAGTTAGGAGAAGAATGTTCACAAGACAATTGTTATTGGTTGCTCCTAACAATGCAGTGATGACTTGGCTACAGACCTAATTTTAAATCTATTCCTTTGGACGAAATAACAAATTCTGCTTTACGAATGATTTTCTCATGTTTTGAGACATGGAGTCAAACACAACCTGAGTTATGAAGTTGGGCCTCTTTGGAATTAAATTTGGTGTATTTGTCAGAAAAGCAATTCGATTTCCCCCGGCCGGATTCCAGCTTATGGAGTAATAAAAGAATCTAATCACATGGCAGATCTAGCACAAAGAAATCCTGCAATGTTCCGTCATACACAGTAGCTATGTAAGTCCTGTTGTTCTCTTACAATTTAACAGTCAGGTTTATTAATGCACACTACCTCAACCTCTACAGTTCAACAGTTAACGATTCAGGCATAAGATCACCAATATTCCAGAAATAAAACTGACAGTATTCTAAGTAAAGAGGGAGTGAACAACGCTTCATTAGTAGTTAATTAGATCTAGGCGAATCAGTGCGATTTGCGTTAAAATTCAAATCATCCCGTTAGCTTTTGTTTGACACAAAATGTAGGTCCGACAAATCAATAGCTGTTGGGCAGACAAAACCACGGTTTGTCGCTCGGCTTAAAACAAAGGAAACGACTAAACAAAGCCGTTTAGACGATTACACAAGATTTAAAGTGAAGAGTCTACGGCTGATCACGATGATTTTTCTGTTTTCGAACAACAAGTCCCAAGTCCGAAACAGAGTTCTTCTTACTGTGAACTCCGTTAAAAGTACCAAACAAAAGTAGGTACGATACCTTGATTATCCCCTGGTCCAAAGGAAGTGTTGTTGGATGCACGTCCTCCAATTTTGCTGCCCAAACTTGGCGGGAAAGCAAGGTACAAGTCACATACGCATGTATTTGCGTTGACTTTGCAAGGAATACAAATTCTAAATGCTTCTATTAAATAAGGAATGTCTACCTGTTCGATCCACGTGAAAGAATGTAATTAAACCTTTTGCGAGCAGTAAAGTTTTTGATCTAGTCAGGCTGTTGCAGTTCACTGCAGGAGCGATGTAACTATATTGCTAGTCTCTTGTGCGTGACAACCTAGATGTGTCCAACAACAAACTTTTGTGTGTGAGAGCGACACTGTTATTGTGTATTGTATATTATGTTTCCGCAAGAAAGAAAATGAATTTGTTGCATCATGTTTGTGAATGGAAACGTAACGAGCTCTTAATCACTGACAATCCATTTTATCATCATGTTTAGTCTGGAGACACAGTCTTAGTACAGCGGACACTGACGATGTGTGTAGCCCTCACTCCAGGCAGTGAGCAGCCTTCATCGGAACACACGCAACAGACGCTTTTTCTGTCTTGTTGTGGTCAAATTAACGTTGACTGTCAGCGATGGGTCAGAGCACATCTGATTTACAACAGGTGAGACAAGGACACTGTCACGTTGGCCCAGCGTGAAACTAACACCTGCTGTCGTAACAGATGCTTGTTGTCGTCACATCACACTTGTCCAACGTCTGCAATAAGCCATAAACAGTTTATTGTGTAACCAGTGTTGCAAGAACAGTGTTTATAGTTATTTTTGAAGTGCCATTAGAACAGAAACAAAACTGACAGAAAAATGGGCATAACTAATAGAAAATACAGGTCGGTAACCGTAATACTATAATTCAATAGCAAAGCAAGGTGATGTTTTAGTCAAGTCATATAAAAGGAACAATAAACAATATCTATAAGGAGTCGATGTAATGGTATCAGTATAAATTTTGTAGAATAGATCCCATAATGTCAGTTAAACTTGTAGTAAAATTAATCTTTAGCCACAGTATTTACGATCAGAATAATAACGTTAACACCTATAAGAAACCGAAGTGAACTCAGCAGTAATATTCTAGAGTATCCAGAGCCAGACAGTGCAAAGGAAACTGACAATCGGCCGTCAAACACGTACAGTGTGGTACAACCTGGACACAATACGCGTAGAAATATAATACTCTCAGTATTGGACAAACAAGTAGCAGTGTTTTCTCACTATAACAACACCTCCTCGCCCCAAACACACACACACAAACTGTAACCTTCAAACTGCTATTTGCGGTTTATATCATGGGCGTATTTGTTCACTTGCATAACGGGTAATGATGACAGTGAGAAATATTGTCAGTTATTATGTCCATGCTGCAAATCTCACAGTTTGATAACTATTTCATTTAAAGCCTGATGTTTTATGTTCATGTCTATGTATTCATGTCTACTCTGTAGAATGTAAAGGCAGAGAGGCCCCGTGCACCGGGTACACTACAAGCAGGAAGTCAAAGCAGAGGTCAAGTTTACCATCACTCTGTCACAGAAGTACAGGCTGTTCTACTCACAGGTATCGATCATGTGTCTGTCTATCTGTCTGTCTGTCCGTGCGTCCGTCCGTCCGTTTGTCTGTCTACATATTTATCTCTTTCCCGGATTCATTCATCTTTTGTATATATACATCTCTTTGTATTTATCTCTGTATTTATTTGCGCCCTTGTAAGTTGCCCAAGTAAGTGTTACATAACAGAAATTAGGAGGTTGTTAAAATTTGTATCTACAGAAAGTAAATGTCAAGAGATCAAACAGAAAACAGGAGCCGATGTTGAGTTTGACCCTAACCCCTCGGACGTACAAAACACGAAGACTGTCATCATCCGGGGATCTTTTCCTAAGATCGAGGCAGCAGTCAGGTTCATCAATCAGGAGACAGGTATTCAGGTAATAAAATACTTCAGCAATAAAATAATCTTTTAAAAAAGCGGTTACCAGGCATTTTCAATAGTATCCTCATCACAACTTTGAAATTCCTACCATTTTGAGAGAACTGAACGGAATCAGATTCTAGAATCTAATAAATTTCTTCGCCTGCTATATATAATTCGTCGTCATTGTAATTATATATAACTCCGTGTATTTCATCGTCCCTTGTAGTGATGCTGTACTTTGTAATATCTAATCATTATCAAATGTTATCGCCTGTGATCATAGGAGACCATCTCAGCACAAGCCCAGACATTCTGGCGACAGTGGGCTGAAGCCGCGTTTCCTGATCTCGACTCTCGTGCCTACTTCCTGCCTCCTGTCTACTTCAGCCGCGTGCCGATGACAAAACAGTCGACTGCTGGTCTGGAGGTTCTGGTCCTTCATAAAGCGTCCGGTGAGGCTGGACTGTCAACACCTGGACAGGACAGTCAGTCAAAACCTGGACAGGACAGTCAGTCAGCTCCTGGACAGGACAGTCAGTCAGCACATGGACAAGGTGCTCAGTTCAAACAACCGGCGGTGAATCCATCACATAGTAATAAACGTTTTCAGGACAGTGACGTCATTTATGATGCGGCTATGCAGCGGTTTCTCTTCTGTCTGCAGAAAATGTCTGAAGAGAACAGAGAAGTGTTGGTTGGACTGAGCCAGCTTCAGTTCGGACAGTACCTGGCTGAACCTTGTTACGCGGCTGCGGCTGCTCACCTACCTCTAGCCAAGAATTTATCTCCTGCTTTTTCTAAACATAAACAGGGAGAGTTTGATGTGCTGCTCATTCACAGACAGTACGGCATTGTCGTCTGCGAGGTGAAAGCTTTTGGTGATAACGTGGGTAAACTTAATATGTCACAGCAAGATATAGACAAGAACATCAGAAGCAAACTGACAGACGCCGTGTCACAACTGGACAAGGCAGAAGCCATGTTGTCACATCTGGTGTCTGACGTCACTCCCGGTCTGCGCATCACTAAGACGATCGTGGTCCCTAACCTCACAGCTCGTCAGGTACAACAGGCAATCTCTTGTGACCCTCAGCTCATGAAGGTAAGCATTCCGGCTGATTGCTATTTAGTTAGATGTTTTAACACGTAGTTACGCATCTTATCAGTGTAAACAAAAATAACAATTGTTTGTTGTTGAACGTCAAGTCAGCAAATAAGTGACGTTTGAATACTCAAAAACAACGCTGTCTTTACCATATGTTAAATTTATTTTCATCTACTGGAAGCTCTAAGAATGTTTCGAAAATTAGAGTCGAATAATGATTATAGTGCATAGTTTGGGTATCTCCCAGTTAGAACTACAAATTCAGACTCAAATCCAAATCATAAAACCACGTGGCGTTACTGAAACATCAGCGTCACGAAGCGAGTCTGTAGGTTTTTGGTGTGAATATTTTGTCTGTCAGGGAAAAGATACATTCGTCAACCGAAATCTCCAGTATGTGTTGAATAGTACAAAATTGGGAAAGGTTCTAAGCATATATCTGTTGCCTAAACTATAAATTTTGCACATTTAGCCTACAAATGCTTCAGGAGCGATGGAATGTGTATCACAAAACTTATTTACCTAATCATATCCTTTGGCAAGGGAACCTTGCTGATCCGACAGTCGCATGGATAAAACACAAATGCGTCTGTGTTGCCAATAAATGAAAATAATGATATTCTTCTAGGGTAACAAAGATGATATTGTATACACAAAAGAATACACAAAGTTAGCAAAATATAAAAGTGAACTGAAGTCCTTGAAAACTTGCCCCCTCTGTCGTGGTTGTACACACATAATACACACGATGGTGGGGATCAACTCCCGAGCTTTTTTTATCTTCAGTTTCTTGTCACAATACTGTACCATGACCCAGAGTGCTAATTCTCAAGTTAGCGAACCCTAACTGCACCTTCCAAACAAAAAGTTTTGTATGCGAACCCTGGTAAGGCCCCCTCCAGGCATGCGCACTCGAGTGCGTTACCCATGCGATGCACCCACTGGTCAATTCAAACTGACTTTCTCAAGCGCCTTGGTCGTGTTCAGACGTGTTTTACGCTGCTCCGTCCTGGGTGTTGCGTTTCTCCAACCGCAAATCTTCCAACTGTACTCCGCTGCGTTGTTCAAGGGAAGTGAGAATTTCTATCCCTTTTGAAGTCACTGTCTGCTCTCTGTTTTCTTTGGTTAAACAGATTTTACGCAGTGAATGTGCTTTCGTGTTCTCGCCTGTCGACCTCTTATTACGCAGTTAAGTCTATACTACGCAGTTAAGTGTGTCGTGTTTTCTTTGCGCCTGTGCTCGCGCTTTTCGTTTTTTCTAAGTTAACCTAAGCAAAGTTTTGCTTATAACTTACAGTTTAGTGCGGTTATTTTATTTTGACAATAAAAAGAAGTAAAGTACCGCTACTATATATGCCCCGAGATAGTGCGGGTGAGTTGGGCGCACGGACGAGTTCGTCCGTTCGTAAGCACCGTGAGCGTTCTTCAATAATAACCGGAGGCCCTCGGCCACCGTTATTTCTTTGTCAGATTTTCCTGGTGTCCTTCTTCGGGCACCTTTTGCATTGCCCTCCACCTGCGGTCCTGCGTCCCTCGCTGTCGTGTCGTCCTGGCCTTCTCGCTCCGCCATCTCGTCCCGTGCTTCTGACGACAGTCTGTGGTGGATTCAGTTGGGGCTGGCGGTCTGTCCAGCTGTTCCGGCCTCCCCCCCCCCCTGCCCGTCTGCGACAGCCCTGGATGCGGAGCCGCCTCTGTTGGTGTCTTCTGTTACAGGACATTGTGGGGAGGTTACACAGCGGCACATTGCACTGACCGCGCCGCTGTTTTCCTGTCCTACACCTGCAGTCGGGGGGTTGGTGGTCTCGCCATACCCCCGGGCAGGTATTCAGCCTCGAATGCGGGTTCGCTGGTCGGTCCTGATGACGCCCCTACCACTGCCTGCTCTCAGAGTGGAGAGGACGAGGGATCGCACTGTAAGACGTTCCCCGTTCGCTGGCGTGCCTGATGTGACGGAGGGGGAGTTGACGCTTTTATGAGACGCTCCCTTGCACGCAGGGACGTCTCTGTTGTTTCTTCTTCCGCCCCGCGGGGTGGCGAAGTTCAGGTGGGAGACTTCTCTCCTGGCCACTCCACGGAATGAGCGCTTCTGGTGTTCCCCTGGGGTCGCAAAGGGAAGTAATTCTCCGATAGGTGGCGTATTCTATTCAGGTCACCTTTACTTCCTGTGAACGCGATCGTCGACTGCTTCAGCACAGTCATACATCTTTTCAAACATTTTTTGTTGTTGCGAACTATGGCTTTGTCTTACGGCAAGTTATCGTTGCAAAAAAGTAAACGTTGTGTTCACTCTTGCAGACATTAAAGTTGTAGAAATTGCACGGGACGAAGAATTTATTGAAGATATGTTGGCAAAATTCAGGGGCTTTTATGAAAACTACAAGAGTGCTGTTCTAGAGAAAATTCTGTATCACGATTATGCTGAACACTTTTGCTGAGCTGTTGAACTGTGGTGATCAGACAGACTGATGATAGGAGTCAAAAGTTGGCTTTCTGATCAATTTGTTTTTACATTTATTATTATTACTGTTTTCATACATGCCTACATATTTATGTATTGGATGCAGTCAACACAAATTGAAAAATAAAAAAGAATTGCCCTGCTGTCATCTAAAAATGGATCTTCCAGGTTTTGCCATGCTTTGACTGCATGTATGGTATCTATTATTACTGAACACATCTCTCCATCTTGAAAACAAAAGTGAATGACTACATTCTTCCTTCAAAGCATACACAGCAATCCCTTGTAACAATGAATAATTTCTTTAATCTCACAGTCATACAGTCCATCATTTCCATGATTACTTGTATCATGTTAACATGAACAATATAATGACTACATCGGCATAAAATTACAAGAAGCTACAAAAAGCACTTTTATACAATTTCCTCCACCCCAAACAACACCAAAAACCATCCTTGCACAAAGAATAAAAATTAACAAAGTGCAAATGTAATATGAGATGTCAAGTTAGCTGTCAACTAGCATTATTGTCTGCAGCTAGAGCCCATAAATACCAAGTGTTTGCCTTGCTTTGGTCTATCAATCCCATGTTTAACACAAAAAATGGGGGACGATGTGTTGGGAGTATCTATACCGAAAATCATCAGTGGGTCTGATAATCTAACATTTAGCTTCAACCCCAACAATGTACTGGCAGCGCTAGACACAACCGTATACGCTTAGTGAGCGAGCTGACGATATAAATTAGGGATTCGCTGTATGCACACGTGGTACACCAGGGGCTAGCCGTGTGAAGACTAGGGTCGTTTAAAAGAAAGGGATGGCAGATCTTTTTTGAAGATCTGCCACGTTCCTTACTTTCGACTCTCTCTTTGCTACGTGTATGGGTACGATAGGCTCCCTTGATTGCATACGTCAGCATACGGTTGTGTCTAGCGCTGCCAGTACATTGTTGGGGTTGTCGTTTGACGATTTTATAGCGCTCTGTCCTCATTTGTTCTTGTTTGATTATATTGTGCACCCTGAGGATTCCATGTAATTGTCCTATGTTGTGTTTGTGTCGAATCCCAATTGTTAGTTTACGCTTAGTGAGCGAGCTGACGATATAAATTAGGGATTCGCTGTATGCACACGTGGTACACCAGGGGCTAGCCGTGTGAAGACTAGGGTCGTTTAAAAGAAAGGGATGGCAGATCTTTTTTGAAGATCTGCCACGTTCCTTACTTTCGACTCTCTCTTTGCTACGTGTATGGGTACGATAGGCTCCCTTGATTGCATACGTCAGCATACGGTTGTGTCTAGCGCTGCCAGTACATTGTTGGGGTTGTCGTTTGACGATTTTATAGCGCTCTGTCCTCATTTGTTCGTGTTTGATAACATTTAGCTTGTTTTGATTCTGACTAAAAGTAGTTTATGGAAAGCTTGAAAATACAAAAACTCACACATCTGACTTGCAAGTAGATCCTTTTAGCAAATTCACTACACATATCTACAAACCCTCTAAACTGGTCAAGCATTGTTGCAAAACTTGCACAACATGTAACATACTGATATCATATAGGATGCAAGTTTTGTCTCTGAGGCATTCAATCCATTGACCAAATTTTGTACGTTTTGCCCATGCCAGTTATGTGAACTCTTTTAATTGAAATCTTCCTGTCTTCCAACACCTGCTTTTCAGACAGGGGGTTTTTCTTTTTAAAGAATGTTGGTATGTTGACGCCAACATCTCTTGGTGCAAACATGGCCTGGACATTGAAGCCCTTTTCAACCATTATAGAATCACCAGGATCACACATGTTGGGCAAATCTGATCTCTCAATAATCTGTCGATCCGAAGCAGATCCACCTTAAGCTAGTGACACATAAGACACAAGTCTACCTGGTGTTCATCCTATCACAGCTTTCACTGTATTTTTGTTCTTGTAAATACTAAATGAAGCCCTCTGGGCCAGTGGATTAGAAGGCTTTTCAATTGGCACTTCAGTTCCATCTAGAAGCACTCTTGTTGTGGGAAATTTGTGCTTGAAATCTGAAGGGGCAAAATATCTCACTAATTTTGCCATCACCCAGGTATCAACTTCCCTCCACTGCCTTCCACAGAAATTAATCCAAGTAAGAAAAATGTTTTCAGCTGTGAATACAGATACACCACACATCCTAGATAGGGGCACATAGTCAATATCTTGTCTAAGTCTTGCCAGCATCAAAATGAACTGGTTCAGTGGTGAAATCTTTTCAACACTCTGGGTTCTCAGGTATTTTAGATAGTTCACTTCAGGGCCAAGTGTGTTAAATACAGTGACAAGTTTTTTCCAAGACTCCAGTCCTGTGTAGTAGTGCAACAGTTCTTGGTCACCTTCAAGCATCTCAGCTGACAGGAAAGGCAGACACTTGAAGTCAGTCTGGGAACTCACAGTTTGCTGGCACCCACCTTGCTGAGCTTGACATTTGTGCCGTACATCCATCCTTGCACTCTCCTGTTGATTAAATAATAATAAAAAATGATAAATCAGCAAACAAAATAGTACACACCAACACAAAAATCACTTGCATATTATTCTCTATTTATCACAATCTTAGCTTTTCCCATCAGTATTTATACGGACACCTCAGAAAGAAGGAAAGAAATTAAGGGTACTAATAAATCCTTGGTCAAGTTCAGCTTCGAAAAATGTACAAAATGCAAACGTTTATAACTTGTGATACACAAAAACAACAGACAACAAGTTTGATCAATTAGTAAACATCTGCAAATTTACAAATTAATCCCACTTTGGGCTGACAAAAACAGTCTTTCTCACCATATGTATGTTTTTCATTGACATATGTAGGTGCTCTTTTCCTCACAAACCAAATTGCCATTTATGATTGTCTGTCTCAAACCATGCAAAAAAAGGAAGCTAAAAGTGCTAATTATCAATCACACTTACAACCTACCTCTGGCTCTACATCGAGATTGATCGTGCCAGTTGCATAAGCCTCTTCTTCTATGTCAACCTCTGGAGGCTCATGTGCTTCCATGAAAACCACAGACTCTTCTCCCAACTTCTGCATTACACTCTCGGAAAGAAAGCCTGCCCCATCACTCTTGTTCATGTGCTGCACAAATAATGAAGCATCTGTAATAAATATTTTAAAAGATTCAGAACTTAAACCTACTCTCATCACCACTAAAAATCACAAGTCTAGTCACATTCCTAACTACTGCAGTAGATGGTAACCAAGCATAAACATTTCAAAATAAATAAATGCTATAATACAAAAAGTAAAAATAGAGAAATAAAAAGCTAGGTGAAGTTAATAAGGAGATAAAATATACATTTTTTTAAATCACAAAAAACAACTCCTGGTATTCATTCAGGGATATCTGGAAAAAGACATACATGCATCATTTACATGCTAGGTTGCTAAAAGGTGCTGTGAAGTAAATAAAATGAAGTAAATGAATTATTCTTAATAAATCAAAACACACTGGTATATTTCACTCAGTAACGACAGACATGCAACATTCATTTACATTCATCTACTATTTTGTTAGCTGCTTGTTTAATTAGCTGTTTTGCTTGATCCGGTATGAATTTTGTCCTAGTCCAGCAGCTTTAACAATGTTTGTGTCCATAAACACATTTTAATACATCATTTCTGCCTTGGAAATATCTTTCATCATCATACTGACATAAATAACAATCAACCGAGTGCTTGAGAACTAAAACAGAAAGCGTAAATTTCCATGATCTGCGCTACACCTCTTCTGATATTTTTTTATTGTGGCATTAGCTGTATGCTAATCCTATTGTATATTCTTCTGTTAAAGCAGTTTTGTTTCACCCAAAACTAAGATATGTTTAGGGTTCTCACCTTTTGAAGTTGGTCCGTCAACGAAATCTTCGGCACGAAAGTGTCACAAGCAAATAATGCTATTTTTTTATGGTTTCCAGTGGTCGCCTTTACCTCCACGCCTAATAAGATGAACCCATCGATCTTTCTTCTTCGTGTCCTTTGGAAATGTGAACCCTTGGGGCACATTGCAACCCGGTGCACAGCATTTGTTCGGCATGTTGTGGTTTTCGTTGTTGTACAATCGCGGCTAGTGTTAGGCCTACTGGCCGTAATGTGTCGCGCCACCTAGCGTTAGGTGCAGGGGAAGATAATTTCCCCAGAAGCGCTCATTGCCCACACTTGCCGACAGCTGAGAGACCTGCTTCTCTCTTCCGGGCGGTACTAAACATGGCGACACTGCTGGCGGTTGTCGCCCTCCTTTGCGTACGAACTTGCGTACCGGAAACGGAAGAGCCGTTTTCCTACCTTTCTTCATCCCACCTTCCGGTTCCGCGGATGGCGGATGTTTGCATTCGCGAATCTCCTTAGGTTCGTACTGCAATACGGGAGGCATGGTAGGACGGCCGGTTTTTCCGCTAAAACATGCAGTCCCCGAGCCACCTCTCTCGTCACTTCCAATGTACCCCACCCTCCCTCCCTGTAGGCAGGGTGTGGCCTCCACCGGTCATGACTTTACGATTCTCTGCTTCCGGTAAGGCCACTTCCGGTTGCACAGTTCGACCTTAGCCTACTTCCGTCTGCTGCGCGTGTCCTTACGGCTGGTACGCTTTCATGATCGCACTTAGATCTTTTGAGTTGGCTTCCCCACTTCCTTGAGACGTGAGAAGCCACCTGTTTTTCTGCCAGCGGTGGCAGTTTTTTTCAGGGTGACTCTGTTTCCCTTCTGGCCACCCACCTGAAGTTCCCATAACTTCCAAGTGTTTTTTCTCAGGTGTGATACACACCGCAATCTGCGCTCATCTTGCGCTTATGTTGCAGCTGCGCTGCAACGCCACAGCCCCGAGTGGGAGGGCTTAAACTTCGCATAAACCCTCTCATAAGACTTCCGTTCTGTTTTGGTCATTGGATACCCAGAACGAACCACAATTGAGAGGGCTGAAGTCCTTTTAACGACTATCGCCCTCCCGGTTCTGTCAATGGTGATACAGTAGCTAAGTGGTCAAGACGTGGCTCTTCAGTTAAAAGTCCCACGTTCAATACCCATATTGGCTGAGGATTTTTCTTCATAAACAATATGTACTGTTCACGCATATCCAAATTGGAACGATACAGAGAAGATGAGCATGGCCCCTCCTGCCAGGAAGGAGCGCAATCTTCTCTCTATGAATGTTTCCAAGCGCGCTGAAGGGGACGGAACTCCTGCTCGCCTTACTGCATGTTCCAGCAGCAGTTACTTCCCTTAATAAGAGCTTGTGCTGTTATTTAAAAAAAAAGTGTCTTCGAACTTTGCTCCTCCAACACTGTGCTTTCTGGTTTATGGCCCTCTTCTCTTACATTAGAGAAGCCAAGTTTGTCACTGGTGCACTGTGCCTTTCGCTTGCTTCCAGTGGCAGAGGCATCGCTTGTCACTCGTCCTGTTTTCACCCCATGTCCGGTTGTTCCGGTAGGGGTAACGTTCGCCCACCTCTTAAGTCGCCGGGGGTGCGCAGTTGCCGAGGGCGCAGACTGCGCAATGGCACCCGGCAGAGGGGGCTTCGTTGTAAAAAAAAAAAAAAGAAAGAAAAAGAAACCTCTCTCTCGTTTCCTCCTCTGAGGCAACGTCAACAGAGTGAAAAGGGGGCCGTGTTCCCCAATGCCTTCGGCATTGCTATGGTGGATGAGAAGTTGGCCATGCTTCTCCATTCCTTTGAAGTTGGCAGCTCTCCTGCGGGAGACCGCGCCACAGTGTGCAGTGCAGGGACGCAGGAAACAGCACAGGACTTGTCCTTGTTCTCTTCCCTCCCCCTTCTGGCCCCATGCTCGCGGCCCTCTGCTTGCATGCTTTACCGATGGTGCGTCCCTCTCTGAGAGAGAAGTGGCGGGACCGCTTGGGTCCACACCACCTGCACACGTCACTCCTTCGCCTCTGGAAGTCTTGTCTTCCTTCCCCCAGGCGACCCTGTGTACACCGTCCGGTGCACAGCTCTTGTGGCTGGCCCTTGAGTCCCACAGGCCGGTCTGATCTTGCATCAAGCAAGCTCCAGTCAAACAACAACTTTCAACTTTGAACAGTGTTGTACTCTTCTTTTATGGCACTTGACCAGGCAATTTGCATTTCAGGCGGCTCTGGTTTTCCGCCGAGATGCAGACTTTGCTGCCTCAAGTGTTTCTTTGTTTTTCAGGGCCATAAGCAGGTGCACTGAAGTCTGTAGCTCGCTCTGCATCTAACTCCTTTGTTAAAGTTGTTCTCGCCAAGCGGGGTATTGTTTTGGCGGCTGTGCCTGAGCTTCCTTGTTGCACAGCCACCAATTAGCGAGTTGCTCCATTCTCCCGCCTTCCTTGTTCGGAATTTTGCACCTCAGATGGTTCAGGAACTCTCATCTGCCAATTGAGAGCCCCTGGCCGTTTTTGTCAGGGAAGGCCAAGTGTCATGCCTCTGGCCCCCGGTCCCAGCTTTCAGGAGCCCCCGCGGGCCCAGCTTCACGTGGCGGGGGTGAGACCCAGCCTTTCTCTGGCTGGATGGCTAAGCTGGCCCACCTCTTTCTCTTTGGCTTTCCTCTTTCTGCCTCTCTGGTCCTTTCCCTTTCTTCTTTTCCACCCCAATCTCTCCCTCCTTTCTGCAGTTTTTTCTTTGCTGTCTTTCTGCCTGTCCTGGCCTCTTCTTTCTTCTTTCTCTCACATCTGCCCTCTCTTCACGGTTCTTCTTTCTCTGCGGTCTTCTTTAGACCCCCTGCGTTTGCCGTGCAGGGTGACCCGTGTCGGGGGAGAATGGGATCCTGGGGGTTGAGGTCCCTGATGGGTGCTTCTCATCACACCAACACGCCCCTTTGGCCCGGACTTCTCCTAGATGGGAGGTTGGTGTGGCCCACACCAATCAATCGGCTGGTCGTGCAAAGCCCTAGCTATGCTAGAAGGCTGCGGCCTGGGTCAATCTGGTGTAGTTTTATCTAGGCCAGAGTATATCTCTTCTGTAGCCCTGGTGCGGCCCTCCTGGACATACCCCGTGGTACCGCTCGGCCGCCTCCTCCACTCCGTCCTCTCCTGTCAACTCTCATCGCCGGTCTAGCCTAACTCGCTAACATGTCCTCCATCATCCAATGGAACTGTCGGGGAATCCTAGCTAACTATGAGGACCTCCGTTGTATTATCTCTTCTCTCAACCCTGCAGGGCTCCGCTTCCTTTTCGTGTGGTCCTTTCCATGTTCTTCGTCATGCTTCTTCTGCTGACACTGGCTCTGGCGGTGTCGCACTCCTCCTCCATCCTAGCCTTCTTTACAGTCCCATTTCTCTCACCTCTTCCTTGCAGGCAGTGGCTGCTAGAGTCACGCTGCATAAAACCATCTCCATTTGCTGTCTGTACCTTCCTCCGTCAGCTCGGGTTTCCCGTCACGAGTTGGACGATTTGCTAGACCAACTCCCCCCTCCTGTTCTTCTTTTGGGTGACTTCAATGGACATCATCCCCTGTGGGGTGGTGTTTCAAGCGATGCCCAGGGGGAGCTTTTAGCTTCATTTTTTGCTGAGAGGGATCTCTGCATTTACAATGACGGCAGTCCCACTTACTGTCAACCTCATAGTGGGTATACTTCCGCCATTGATCTTTCTGTCTGTTCTCCCTCTCTTTCTCTTGACTATTCTTGGCGCATCACCAGGGACTTGTGCGGCAGTGACCACTTCCCCATCACTCTGTCAGCCAACCTTTCTGCAGAACCTGGGCCAGCGGGTCGCTGGAATCTTTCCAAGGCTGATTGGTCACTGTTTGGTCACTCTTTGTCTCTCCTGGCTGACTTTACAGTCTGATTTTAACCTCGATTGCCAGGTGGCCGAAGATCACCCTGTCCACCTTTTTACCCAAGTTTTACTTGAAATTGCGAAACGTGCCGCTCCTACCGTTGGCAAGGGTCGCCGCGGCCCTCGCGTACCTTGGTTCATGGAGGAATGTCGGGCAGTGCAGCAGGATCCGAAGAGGGCACAACGTCGTGCTTTCCGATGTCCCACTGCTGATAATGTCCTTTCTTTTAAACGCCTCCGGGCTCGTGCTCGGTTTGTTTTTAAACAGCAGTGCAGGCAAGCTTGGCAGAGTTTCGTCTCCTCTCTATCTGTCCACACCCCTTCTTCCAAGGTCTGGGGAACAATTCGTCGCCTCTCTGGGAAACGTTCCTCCGGTTCCGTTGGCCACCTCCGCGATGGTGATGTGACCCTCACAGACCAGCGCGACATTGCTAATCGTCTTGCATGCACCTTTGCTCACAATTCCTCTTCCTCTCACTACTCTCCTTCATTTCAGCGCCTCCAACGTGTCAGGGAATCTACCCCTTGTAACTTTTCTTCTTCCGACTCTGAATCTAATAATCTCCCCTTTTCTCTCTCGGAACTCCAACAAGCTCTCCGTCAGTGTTCCCCTTCCACCCCTGGTCCTGACAATATCCACTATCAGTTTCTCAAACATCTCCCTGAAGAATCTCTTTCCCTTCTCCTCCACATCTTTAATTATGTTTGGACATCCGGGGACTTTCCCTCCATGTGGAGAGAGGCCCTCGTGGTCCCCATTCCCAAACCCGGTTGGGATAACTCTGACCCCAACAACTATCGTCCTATCTCTCTCACTAGCTGTCTGTGTAAAACTATGGAACGCATGGTCAACGCACGTCTGGACTGGACCCTTGAGTCTGAGGGTTTGCCCTCCTCGCAGCAGTGTGGTTTTCGGCGGGGCCAGAGTACCGTCGACCACCTCGTTCGTTTCGAAGCTTTTATCCGGGATGCCTTCGTCAGAAGAGAACACGTGTTGGGGGTCTTCTTTGATCTGGACAAGGCCTTCGACACGACCTGGAAGCAAGGAATCCTGGTGGACCGTCATCGCCTTGTTTTTTTGCGCTGTCTGCCCATTTTTATTCAGGATTTTTTAGCTCATCGCCAATTTTTAGTTCGCTTTGGTGCTAGTTTGTCTGATTTTTACCCTCAGGACATGGGTGTTCCCCAAGGCAGCATTTTGTCCCCTACCCTTTTTTGCATCAAGATCGATGGCATTTTAAAATCCGTTCCTTCTGCAGCTGGCGTCTCTTTATATGTTGAAGACTTTGCTTTGTGTGTCCGTGGTAGGTATCTTCCCTGCCTGGAGCGTCAGCTGCAGCTCTGTGTAAACAGTGTTCAACGTTGGATTTCCTCCAACGGTTTTACCTTTTCCGCTGCCAAGTCTGTCTGCGTGCATTTTTGAAAACTCCGTGGCCACTTTCCGGAGCCCACCATTCGTATTGATGGTTCGGGGCTCCGGGTGGTCCCCGAGGTCAAATTTTTAGGGGTCATTTTTGACCATAAACTTTCCTTTTTACCCCACATCCGGTCCCTTCGTGCGTCGTGCCTGAAGGCGCTAGATGTCTTACGTGTCGTTGGACGCACCCAGTGGGGTGCTGATCGGACCACCCTTTTACGTTTATACCGCTCCTTGATTCGTTCGAAACTTGATTATGGCTGCATTGTTTATGGTTCCGCTCGTCCCACCTACCTTAAACTCCTTGACACCGTCCACCACCACGGCCTCCGGATTTGTCTGGGGGCTTTTCCTACCACCCCGGTGGACAGCCTGTATGCTGAGGCTGGTGAGCCCCCTCTCTCTCTGCGCCGCCTCAGTCTCATGCTCCGGTATGCCACCAAACTGAAGGCGCGCCTTGATAACCCTGCTTATTCCACCGTCTTTCAACCTGAGCGTGCTCCTTTGTATGATCTTCGTCCAAAGGAGCCTAAACCTCTTTCTCTTCGCCTTCTTTCTCACCTGTCTGCCTCTGCTCTCTCTCTTGCCCATGTTGCCCCCCTCCCCTCTCTTCCAGATCCTCCCTGGACCCTGCCGCCTCTCGACCTTCGTCTCGACCTTGCTGCCTTCTCCAAGTCTTCCACCTCTGATCTCCTTTATCTTCACCACTTCCACGAACTCCTCTCTGACTATCCTGGTTTCTGCCGCGTCTTCACCGACGGCTCTAAACTTCCTGCTGCTGGTCGAGTTGCGGCTGCAGCCATCCCCTCTTGCTCCTCTCATCCTCTCACTGCCCGCCTCGCCGATCAAAGTTCTGTCTTCTCTGCCGAACTTTCTGCCATTCTTCTGGCCCTTTCGCATGCTCGCCACTCTGGTGAGAAAAATTTTCTGATCCTATCCGACTCTCTTTCTGCCCTCCGTGCGCTTGCCTCTCACCGCCTTAACCATCCTTTCCTGGTCCACATTCATGCTCGTCTCTCTCTCCTCCGCTCTCGAAATGTTGATGCTGTCTTTGTCTGGGTCCCCGGCCATGCTGGCATTCCGGGCAACATGCGTGTTGATCGGGCTGCTAAGCAGGCTCTTCAAGACCCCATCCCTCTCTTCCCAGTGCCTTCCGTTGACCTCCAACCTTTCATTTCCTCCAACATTCACTCTCTTTGGCAAGCCCACTGGGACACTCAGTCTTCCAACAAACTCCACTCTATTCTTCCTTCCCTCTCTGATTCTATTTACTGTGCAGAACCTGTACGGCGAGATGATGTTGTCCTGACGCGCCTCCGTTTGGGTCATACCCACCTCACCCATTCCTTCCTGCTCCGTTCCGAACCTCCGCCTACCTGTACCCACTGTACAACACCCCTCACCGTCCAACACATTTTATTTTCCTGCATACATTTTCGCCAAGTCCGTCGACCTCACTTTTCTGCTACTTCGTTCCCTGCCCTTTTTCAATCCATTCCTTCTTCTGTGATATTCGCCTTTTTACGTACCATTGGTTTTTATTCACGCATTTAAGCTTTCGGTTTTATTGAGTGATCCGTTCTCTGTTCACTCTCCCTTACCCTCCTTTCTCTTTTACCGCTGGTTTTCCTTTTTCTACCCCGCCGTGATATAGCCTTAGTTGCTGACACGGCGTTAAGCCCAAATACCTACCTACCAGCTTTCAGGAGGGTTTGTCTTCCTCCTGCATCCCAGCAGGCGCAGACAGCGCCCGACAGCTAGGGAGACGGGCTGTCAGTCTTGGTATCGGGACAGGGATTTAACATGATCGGGTTAACTGCAATCTGTCTGATCATGTTTATATAAAATAGTTCTTTCCAGATCACATGGAAGCAAGGCATGCCGACTTTTAATCATTCGTCATCCTTTGACATGACAATATCATACGTCATCCTTTGACATGACAATATCATGCTCATACGTTGGCGATTTGAGCGGCCAGGCTGGCCATACATTGGTGTCCTTCTGTCCCTCAACGACCGTCTGTCAATCTCCATTTTGTCCCTCGGAGTCTGTCCCAAGCACGCCTTCTGGGGTTTACAATAAATCTACAGAAGTCGGTTTTCTGCCCCAAGCAGACCTTTTCTTCTGGGTGTGGAATTCGACACGGTGCTATGGTCAGCTCGCCCCTCGCCCCGCCGGCTCGACCAACAGGTCGCCCAGGGCACCTGGTCAGTGAGCGAAGCCCATCTCCACACCTTTTGTCTGGAGCTGTGAGCAGTCCGACTCGCCCTCGAGCATTTCTTCCGGTCCTGCCGAGAGGCCACATTCGGATACACTCGGACAACTCGACAGTGGTTTCCTATCTGAATCTAGGAGGCACACACTCAGTTGACCCGTTCTTACCAGCCAGACCCTTTCGTTGTGGGCTCACCGTCACAACTTACACTTCTCTGCAATGCTTTAGCTAGACGCAGCTCGACCACCCGTGTCTATGACGTACACTGGAGGCAGTGGGTGTTGTGGTGCAAGGCCAGGGGGGGATAGTTCACCCCCTGTGTGCGATATTTGAGCAGTCAGACCCTGACTGGTTAAATTGTCAGGTGCCGCACATCAGCTTCGCGCACCAACGCTCACAGACGTTTTGTTCCTTTCTTTGCGATCTGGTCACATCCACGACAGCTTGATAGCTACTTTTTCTCGCTGAGTATAATCTGTTATCCACAGAGCATACTCCACTATAGACCTAAGAGGGAATGGCTATCCTCCATCCCTTTACCAACGGCCAGAGCGCACGAAGTTCGTGCGTGGGTCACTTTCTTGCTGCGTCACAGTCCACTGCATAAAGAGGCCTGTTAGCAGCAGCCTATTGGAGGTCTGAAGACCCGTTTATCAATTTTTATATCCGGGACATTTCAGCCTCTGGAGATAATGGGCGTTTTGGGTGGGTGATGCTGTGGTCACCCAGCACCTCTTGCGCGCCACCTCCTCCTAACCCTGATAAGTTCTTTTTGGTTTTCTCACCCACCTCCTTTTTGTGCTAATCAGCACTCTGGGTCATGGTACAGTATTGTGACAAGAAAATACAAATTTCTTAACTTAATTTGAATTTCTTTAGCAATACTTACCATGTCCCATCATAGGCCCACCCTCCTCCCCCTGTTCCTTTTCGGGCTTGTGAAAGTCAGTTTGAATTGACCATTGGGTGCATCGCATGGGTAACGCACTCGAGTGCACATGCGTGGAGGGGGTCTTACCAGGGTTCGCATACAAAACTTTTTGTTTGGAAGGTGCGGTTAGGGTTCGCTAACTTGAGAATTAGCACTCTGGGTCATGGTA
Organism: Lanistes nyassanus; assembly: GCA_004794575.1. NCBI lineage: Eukaryota > Metazoa > Mollusca > Gastropoda > Architaenioglossa > Ampullariidae > Lanistes > Lanistes nyassanus. The sequence continues at coordinate 48,270 of SMGT01004427.1, read as the reverse complement.
AGTATTGCTAAAGAAACTCAAATTTACTTAAGAAATTTGTATTTTTGTCACTGTTCAACTAAAGGACGGACTTTTCTAGCTGGTACTTCAGCTCCGTGAACAAATGAAAGTTCTATTTCCTGTAAACATCTGTGATATTCTAACTACTATAAATTCGCTCTCCTTTACCGTCTATTCTAAAGCTAACTCAGTTTACTCAGGTAACTTGCCAGAGTGACTCTGACCAGCCATTCATCTCCACATCGTGCCGTCTTTCACTGTGTAAGATTTGTCAGCATGTACATCACAGATAATAGTTTTAACTCTTTGGATCCGAAGGGTTAAACCCAAAGTAGTAGCCCCAGGGGGCGACACAGATTTACACTTTTTAAAAACAAATACTACTTGAAAACTACCAAACGCATCATAATATATTTTACATATTTAGAAAGATCTGTTCTTCCACATCACACTGGAAACACTACTTTTAGTTAAAAATATTAAATTGTACTTACTATTTGGTGCCAAATATAGTCATTTTTTGCACACACAAAAAATTGGCACAAAAGAAGGTTTCACTGCTTGTACACTTCCCATAAATCCAGTAATCAGGAGTATTCCACTTTGAATCTGTTGGTGAATGGTTCCACTGTGAAATAAAACACAATTGCACCCTTGAAGTTCACAAACTGTTCGCATATTGAGGTGTTTTTAGTGTCGGCATCTTCAGTATGATCGCGGTTATTTGTTTAGACACCCTCCGCTTCGGTATCTTGTCTCTGGCTTCCACTCTCCTCTTCCAAATCAGTGTCTCGAGACTCTTGACTCTGACTGTCTTCCAAATCTGTGTCTGACACTTTCGTGACTGTCGTTACTGGTATCGCTTTCATTTAGCTCTTCCAAAACGCTAAGGGCCGCGGACAGACGCAAGGCCCTCTTCCCGCGTGTAGCCATTTTGAATAACGGAAGCAGACCTGGCCAGCCCCCACTACACCTAAATCTCGTTTGGCAAGCCCAAACTTTTCCGAAACTCATTTAGACAGTGCAGGGGAAACAGGCGATGATAGAGCTTTACAATGATATAAAGTTTACCTCCCTTACACCGTTAAATGCGTCGCTGCAAATGTTTAAATCCGTTGATAGTATACAAGCAACGCGGGCTGAACGGTATAATAGGGCGTTGATAGTATACTATCAACGAAACATATCTGTATAGTATATTATCAAAGAAACATATCTGTTACAACGTGTTCGAATGTTTAATATGTGCCAACATTTGCTTTGAGAGTTAGAAATATATTTTACTAACGTTTAAACAATGCGGATCATTGAGATCTATAAACTGCTTGCAAGTCAGAAAATATGTCAAAATATACTCAAAACTAAAAGAACGCAAATTGACACAAGCGCCAGGAGTAGTCAAAGTCATGCACTCGGGTACAATGAAAGCAAAAAAAAAATAATAATAATTTGACTTGAGGTCACCTGGTTTGTTGAGTTTAGCCTTTGATAATGAAGTGCCTGGCTGAAAACAATGTGTCCCTTCTGGCGCTAAAGTCGGACAGTGGTTTTCGCTCGCGCACCAGCCAACCAGTCGTGCTGTCTGCTCACAGTACACATTCTCGTCCGCATTTAGAAATAAGTCCTTCGACAGTAGTGTCGTCGGAGAATTTTATCATGATTACAGATGGTTCAGAGGAAGCGCAGTCGCTAGTGAACAGAGTGAACAGTAAAGGTGACAGAACACAGCCCTGGGGAGTGTCAGTATTCAGCTTTGCCGATGAGTATTCCCTAATAGCTCTCCCGCAGCAGGATCATACGTTAATTTAAAGCAGGAATATGAAGATTTAACCATCAAGAATTTATCTTCAAAATGTATTTAACGTTTAGCTTCGACTTAACTGAATTACTTCTAAACAACCCCTGATCCACGACACGTGCCACACATCCAGCAGCACGGCCTCACTTTCCAGCATGACAACGACCGCCCACACACGGTGAGGCTGACCATGGCCTTCCTGCAGCAGAACAACGTTCAGGTGATGCCCTGTGTCACATGTCACCCTAGGCTATTACCTGTCACTCCTAGGTAAGCCTTTTAGCTCCTCCCTTTGTAAGCTAGCAGGGGAGAGATACGTCATCACCAGGTTAATCGCTCCGCCCTTTCCGAACACTTAGTTAGGGGTAATGCTACGCCATTGGTTATGGAAGTCGCCCTGCCCTCGCTAGTCTGGCTAGAACCGGTTTACTTGAGGGTGGTGCGTGAGAACGCTTACTACATAAGGAGGTAAAAATGTTAGATCGGGAGGATACACAGAGAGGGAGGAGAGAGGAGACACAGAGAGGGTCACATACAGAGAGGGACGTGCACCTAGGAAGAGACCCAGTGAAGCGACCACGTGCTAGCCTACGGACCTCAGTCGCCATCTTGCCAAAAGGAAGACTCCAGCTCTCTTGCAGTTACGAGTGTAATCTGCTGACCGCCTCGACGGACTGAGACGGAAAAAGACCACTGGACGTGCCTTATAAGTAAGGTCTGCTCTTACCTTAACTCTTTGTACCCGCAGGCTAAGTCCTATGTAGAAACCGTAGAGGCCGCATAGATTTACACGTTTTTTAAAAGAATACTACTTAAAAACTACCACACTCACACTAATTTAGTTTACATGTTTAGAAAGATCTATTCTTCTACATTCCAATGCAAACAATACTTTTAGTTAGAAATATTAAATAGTGCTTACTATTTGGTGCCAAATGTAGTCACCTTTTGCACCAAAAAAGAATTTAACCAAAAGGAGGTTTCACTGCTTGTACACTTCCCACAGGTAAATAAATCCAGTAATCAGGAGTATTCCACTTTGAATCTGTTGGTGAATGGTTCCACTTTGAATTAAAACAATTCCACCCTATCGCTTTCAAGATTATCAGGGCCGCAGATAGACGAAAGGTCCGCTTTGCAGGTGTCGCCATTTTGAATGACGGAAGTAGACCGGCCAGTCACTGCACTTAATCTCGGTTGGCAAGCCGAAACACTTTCCAAAAATCATTTAGACAGTGCAGGGGAAACAAGCGATGATAGAGCTTTACAATGAAACAAAGTTTACTTCCCTTATACCGTTAAATGCGTCGCTGCAAATTTTTAAATCTGTCACTAGAAACCCTGGTGCGTCGGCCTCGACGGGCACTCAGCTGTCACTAGAAACCCAGGCGCGCCGGGTACAAAGAGTTAAACTTATCTTAGAGTCGGGGACTCGCGTTGATGTAAGATAAGTGTTTTTATCCTGCCGGAGACAGGGGATGTCATAGCTAGTAATTGGGCAAGTGTGCCAGTAGACGGGACTGAGTGTAGCGTGGCTGAAGCAGTGGCGTAGCTTATTTTGTGGGTCGCTGAATAGCTGTAGTGTCGGTGGCGACAAGATTTGGTGCTCGGTCATCAGTCACGTGTCGCATTGGTGTATTGCAGTAAAGCTGTTGGTACGGTAGGGACCAGAGTTTGTGCTCTGTAACGGTCGCTTCTCGTATCTGTGTACTGCGGTAAAAGTAGTGTTTCAATAGGGACAAGAGTCGGTGCTCTTTGGTGGTCACTTATTGATTCAGTTTGATAGCTTTGTTATTGTGTATCACAGAAGTTGTGGTTGCAGTGGTGACAAGAGTAGGAGCTCTATTGTCGGTCACTCATTGTACATGTGTATTGAGCGGGATCATAGGCCGGTTTGGCAGTTTGGTTTCCCTCTTGCATTGATTTGATTATTTCCTTTGTCTGTTGCACGTGGTATGGCGTCATCAGGCAGCGTCTTACCCTAGACACGAGCACGGTGATTCTTTGTAAATACTTTGTAGATATTTGATGTTGTCGAGCCAGTTAGTGTTTTGAAATATATGCTGAATAACAGTTCGCTGCAGTTGAGTGTTTTACGAGGGTGGGGGCTCTTGAGCTAGTAGTGTTTTGCCTGTGAGAGACTGAGCGAGCGTGTCGAAGTATGAGAATCTTTTCCCTCGGAAGATTGCTCTAGTTGTTCACATTATTTCACAGCATCGTCACCCTTTGGTTTAGAAACCACTGACCTAAAGCAGTAAAGGCTTTGGTGACGATTGCTAAATTAAATCTACGTTTACAAGATCGCCATAAACAGTTTGTTCAATAATTCTCAAAAGTCGAAGTCCAATAAGATAAGGTAACCGCCCGTCGTGACACCCTGGCCCTCCATGAGCCCAGACCCCAACCCAATCATCTATGGGACCATCTGCAGAGAAGTGAACGCTGTCCAGCTGAGACCGACAACAGCTCGGCAGCTGGAGCAGACCCTCAGGCAGATTTCCGCAAACATGCCTATGGTGGTGGGGAACCGTCTGGTGCGCTCCATGCCCGCCAGGTGCCAGGCCGTTCTCGACGCCAATGACGGTCACACCCGCTATAGACTATGGCCTCTATTCGGACTTTTGGGAAATTCTAGACACATATTGTGCAGCGACTCACTATACCGAATTTTTCTCGAGAATGGCTAGATTCAACGGAATAAAAAAAAAGCTCATACTTAACAACTCTTTTTGAGGTGGTTTTTTTTTTTGGTTTTTAGTATATATATATATATATTGTGAGTGTCTGTGTGTGGTGTGTGTGTGTGTGCGTGTGTGTTACTTGTGCCCTTGTTACTTTATTAATCTTTGATAAACATTTTCATTTTATCGTATACATGTATCTTGAAACTTGGACTAGGTGGTTGGATAAGGATTTTTTCATTTCTGTTTAGTTTTCAAATTTTGAGGGATCTTCTGTCATAATATGTGACGTAATGTTTTTCAAACAGGATCTCTGTCGGTGTCTGGGTACAACAGATCCCGCTGACATCCCCGGTCTGTGTGTGTGCTCTGATCAGTTGTCTGACCCCAAGACCCCATGGGACGTCGGTAGTGACGTGCTGAGGGAACTCGGGAACTGGTGGCAGCGATGTGTGGCTGTGTCTGGGCCTGACAGTCACATGACCTGTGACAATTACAAGACGCTGGTAGCCAGGTCAGTTCTACAAACAATCGATGTACATATACCTACGAAACGGTCTATAATTTAACATTATGTCTTATGTTTTAATTGGATTTATTATTGCGAGCCTAGTTAGCTAGGCACATAAAATAATCTTTGCAAAACACAATGTTTGTCTGTATGTTTAAAAAGTGTAATGTTTAGTAATTGTAATTGTAATGTAGTAATATATTGTTTATTTTTTAAGTTTAAATGCAAAGCACAAAATGCGTTTAAAATTTGTTTGTGCAGATTTTCGATTCCAAACATATATATATATATATAGTTACACTTGAGAGTGCTGTAGCAACACAGACTTGAATACAACCCAATATGTTATTTACTTACACAGTCATTGTGTAACAGAGAGTCGACACTACTCAGCACTCCTCTCTCCTCGTCGTGTGCACAACACGAAACCATTGTGTGGGTCCAGATTCTCTTTTATTTAACGCTGTGCCGGTTGATGGTACCGGCCAGGCAAAGACTGCGATACAACAACAAAGCAACAGTTTTCTCTCTCCCTAACCTCGACTCACGGGCAGAGGTTCCTCCACCTTTCCTCGCTGCTACTTACCTAACCTTCTCTCAACTCCTAACCTCTCGACCTCCCTATCCTCTGGTTGGTTATTTAGAAGGACTGTGGGAGGGGTGGGGTCCTATTACTAAGCTATGCACTGAAAGAACCACCAGACTGATACCTGCAGTAAGATAATAATAATAATAATAATAAATGAGGATTTTTAACGCGCGAGAACACATTTCATGCACACTTCGCGCGGACGAGGCACACAGACACTCTAATGAAAACAACGAAACACACACACACACACACACACACACAGAGGGAGAGATGAACGCAACGCTGACCAACAGGTTGGGAAACAGATCGTCCTTCATTCACAGATGGGTGGAAAAGTATCATAAGAGAGGATGAACAGAGAAAGTTGTAAGTTAATGCAGACAGGCAGTCGCGACATCAGTCAAGGTACTTGCGGAAAAGAAAAGTTTTTAATTTTCTTTTGAAAGTCTGTAGTGATGGGGAGTGGCGAATGTTGTGGGGAAGTGAGTTCCATTGGGTGGATGCCGAGAAGGTGAACATGCGCTGTCCGTAGGTTTTTGTCCTGATGCGGGGGACTGAGAGAATGCGATCGTCTGAAGAGGAGCGGAGCTGTCTCACTGGAGTGTAGATTGTAAGAAGATCTGAAAAGTAGATGGGGCATGCACCGGTGAAAAAATTGTAACAGAGAGTAGACAACTTGTAATCGATGCGAGCCTGAATGGGGAGCCAGTGCAGAGTGCGGAGGAGAGGTGTGGCATGGTCCGTTTAGCGCGCTTTCAGGACAAGGCGAGCGGCCGAGTTTTGAAGTTTCTGTAACTTCTGTAGCAGATACAGAGGGCAGCCTGCTAGCAAGGAACTGCAGTAGTCGAGTTTAGACAGAACATAGGCACTGACGAATGTGTTTGCAACCTGATCGGACAGAAGGTGACGGAAGCTGCTGATTTTCTGAGTTCAGAATAAGCGGATCTGCAGATGTTGGAAATGTGTTTGTCAAGTGTCATGTTAGAGGTCATAATAACACCGAGGTTTCTTGCAGAGTCGGCGAAAGGGATGTCGACATCACCAATTCGAACTGCTGTGGGATATTCTGTCACTCCAGCAGTTCTTTTACTGAAGAGAAGATCCTCTGTTTTTTCGTCGTTCAACTTTAGTCTGTTGTGAACCATCCATGCTTTGACAACTGACATGCAAGTCTGCATGGTCATGATGCTGGCATGTACATCAGCTGGAAGACAAGAACTGTATAATTGGGTGTCGTCTGCATAGGACTGGGTGGAGACCGTGTGAGAATGAATGAGTGATGATAGTGGTTTGATGTATAGGATGAAAAGGATAGGGCCCAGGACAGATCCCTGAGGGACTCCGAGAGACAATGCTGATGGGGGTGACAATTGGTCAGCGACAAGTACAGACTGAGTTCTACCAGAGAGGTAGGACTGGAACCACGCCAGCGCCGACCCACAGATGCCGTAGAGATCATGGAGACGATTGAGGAGGATGGTATGGTCGATCGTATCAAACGCTGCGGAAAGATCAAGGAGGGTCAGAAAAGACACTTCACCTCCATCCAGAGCAGACAAAATGTCGTTGACAACTCTACTCAGAGCTGTTTCCGTGCTGTGGAATGGCCGATATGCTGACTGGGAGTGAGAAATAAGGTCGTTTGAGTTGAGGTAGGCGAGAAGTTGATTTAGAACGACCCTTTCAACCACTTTTGAGAGGAAGGGTAGGTTTTGTAAACAGGGCGGTAGTTCTTGAGGCTGTTTGCGTCAAGGGTGGGTTTCTTGAGAAGAGGCTTGACTATTGCAGCCTTGAAGAGCGATGGAAAGACTCCTGATGACAGACTGTCGTTTACGATCTGAGTGAGAGTTGGGAGCAGAACATCCAGGCAGTCAAGGAGAAGGTGGGTTGGTATGGGGTCCAGAGGGCAGGTAGTAGGTTTAGATTTTAATATCACAGCCTTAAGGTCTGACTGAGATATGGGCTGGAGGGAATGAAATGAACAGCATGGCAGGTTGTCAGCAAGGGTTGGAGGTCCACAGTGTAGCACCATCTCGTCAAGCTCAGCTCGAATATCCGCGACTTTGCGGAGGAAGTACTGAGAGAAAGCCTCGGGTAGCTGTGTGATAGGAACGTCAGTGGGTAGTGGCGATGCCTTGTTTCGACCTGTTAGTATGTTACAGATTTCAAACAGCTTTTTGCTCGAGGAAGAGTTGACAAACTGTGCTTGAAAGAAGGATTTCTTCGCTGCATAGACTAGCTTCGAAACAGAGCGTTTCGCTGCAAGATATAGTTGTCTGTGTATGGTCATTGCAGACAGGCAGTTTAATGTGCGGGGAGATGGCCGAATGGAGTTTTGTACCATTGCATACTCTGTCATGAACTCCGCATACTGGTCATAGAGAAGTTCAAATAAGCCTTTAGCAGTTTCAGCACTTGTATTTGTCGTTCTCATCATGACCTGCCATATAACTTTGTGTATTCTGTGCGTTTTAACTGGGAAGTTGTTCTTCAAGCTTTGGAATTTAAGAAGTGGTAAGAAGTGGTTAGGGGGTAATATTTTTATGTAGTTTTCAAAAGTGAAAGACGTTTTACTAATTCTGTAGTTCTTATAGATGTCTTCTGTATATTTTGAATAAATTGGTCATGTAAACTTCTATCAACTTGAACCATCTGTTATGAATTTTTCGGCGTCTCGTTGCCTACCCAATCACGAGGTAGAGCAGCTTGTTACGGTCGACCTGATTGGCTCGCCAAAACAGCCAGGAGAGAGCGCGCAGTAGAGCGAGGAAGGTGGCCCGGCTGAGAGCCGAGGGCAACCCCCCCTCCCCGGTTGACCCGTCACCCTGAGAGGGGGTCAGCTGCGAGGTGGGGGCGAACAAACCTCCGGGATACAGCCCACCACCCCGAACTGGTAGAAAACCTGTTCGCGTTTTTCTTGCGGGCTTGCGTTCATTGCTATGTAGGTACCCGACTGCAAAAGCCGATCGCCGAATCCAGTTCTGGGACAGTTACTACAGAAGAGTACGACCGTTACCGCGACGCGGACACAGAGAACCAGCAGAGTGCTGCAACAGGGGTGACTCTTGTTGGTCGGGAAAAGAACTCGGGCATTCGGACCGTTGCTGAGACTGTGGAGCTGAGAGACGTGGCGTCTGTGGTATTCCTATCCAGCATCGTGAAAGTGAGTTTACGTACAGTGTAGGAAAGTAGGACACGAACGTAACTCAAAGATAGTTGTCTTGAACGTCGGTATTGAACAAGCTTAGAAGAAAGTATACATCAAACTTGTTGATTTGTCGGTTGTCCAACGGAACTAGTTATTTGTAGAATACTTACGGTTGTCTCTTGTGATCGTCGGTCGATCTTATTGTTTGACGTCGGCGTGACGTCATTTTCTGAATGTTTAGCACGTTTCTAAAAGGATACGGTTTCCTTGTGTTAACCGATGTGAAATATCCGTACGGTAGTTGATTCATAACCCGGTAAATAACGTTTGCGTGTAGATACGTATAGCGTCACTGGGATGAATACATGAGAGTGCGAGTGATTGTTCTACATATGTCGGTAGATGTATATTGGAGCATTATTCTTGGTGTAGTAGAATATTCTATGTTGTAACTGTAAATAAATAGAATAGTGTATTATCGCTGCCCTCTACTCTTAACAGTTCGCTCCCTTGACTATCGATGTTATAACATCGACGCCATAGTGACCTTGTTTCTATTTATATCACATTAAACTTTCTCAGTAAAAACTGTTTTTTCTTGCTAAGTTATCATTAGATATGATTAAAGTTTTGAAGTTTGTCACTTAAATGTAAAAATAATGCTACTTTTGTGTTTTCAAACCACCATGAAGTGAGTCTATACCAAGCTCGCGACCATCTTGTTTTGGGCAGTGCTTTCAAAGTCGAATATCTTGAAAATATGAGCAGTTCTGAGCTCAAAGTTGATAGTTTCTACTCAGAAGATAAGTCATTTGAGATTTCTGATAAGGATATTGAGGAGATCGATGATGTTGAGAATATTTTATCAAATCTATCATAGTGCAACTGAGATGCTCAAATGTAAGCCTTTGTTTCCTTCTTATTGATATGACATAATTCGTCAAAAAGATAAAGATAACTTTACCCTGTTTGCCATTTTCACAATTCTGTGTTTTTGTATCCTGGCAGCTTTTATCCACTCTAAAACATTTTTTTTTTGTGGTCCATGCATTACTGATATCGACTGTTGTTGATATGTTGCGGATGTTGTAAACAGCTTATGAAAGAACTGCAGTAAGGTTTAGAAGATGCAAAACACAATTATTTGTGTAGCTGATGAGAGAGAACATTTCCAATATTATAGTTATTTGTTTTTTATCACTTTTCAATTAAACTTGGTAATTACAACACTGAAGGCCTAGTTCAGTGTCCCAGTGTTTTCTTCAAGCAGGGAGGCAGGCGTGCATAATTCTTTCTAATTTAATCAAATACATTTTATTTCCTGACTTTTTTGGATTTATATGTTTAATCTTTAGGCATTTATAATATATAATAATTATTTATAAATGTAAGTTTACATAAAAATAGGACGCCATTTTGTCATTTTGGTTTTGTAAAGCAACTTTATAAATCATTCCCCAATCCTAAGTTTCGCAAATCCCAAAATGAGTGTGTACCATTGACCTGCAATATCTCAAGTATCTGAGAAGAGAATGTAACAAAATTAGGATATGTTATGTAGAATTGCATGGACATTCACAATATGGCATCAGATCTGATATAACTGAGAACACAAAAAAGTTTCCTTCTTTGTGACTTTACAGTCTTACTTTTTTTGGACTGTGCGTACACCTGTGCTTTGTGATTTAATTAGGAATATTTTATTTCCAGTACTCCATTTGTCCTTCTATCTGTATTATTTCAAAAGTACATTCATTTTCCTTCATTTTGATGAATGCCAAGCTCAGATTAGTAATAGTTTTTACCTTGAAAAACAAACATTTCCATGACAGCCCCATTTCATGCAAATAGTGCCCCTTTAAACCAAGAACTGTTAAGAGTTAAGTTGTGCGCGTGACTAGAAAGGGGATGGGGGCTTGAGCCGATTGGAAATTGACGAAATTAGGCAGCGATTGCATTGTTTCCCCCTTCTTGAGACATTTTTATGTTGTTGTAACTCTAGTGAAACACATAAGCGCCATACCCCTAGACACACGACAGAGAGAAATACCACGGCACCATTCATATGAGTAAGGGAGATTATTTTGATCCAAAAACCATTTAGTCCGATGGCTTGTAATGTTGATTTTGCTGCTTGTATATAACTTGACTGGAGGGTCCCACTTTCGTGTAGCCGTAATATTGTTCTATATAAAATACTAGATAATTTTATGCGATGCATAACATGAACTAGTTTGAACCAAAAACAAAGCATCCTACTTTTAATTTGAACATTAATGTGGAATCGACCTAGTTGTCCAAGGACCATGTTAGTGGGTGTTGTTTTCTTCGCTTTAGTATTAGCTTGTAGAATTTCAACTGTAATTTCAGGGCTAGATCGGTTTATGACGGTGCTCAGATTTCGCAGCCATATGTGAGTATTGGTGTTATAGTTCTATCAAATAGTTCAAACTGGACATCTATTGGTAGCTGCAGCAATCTACATTTTTAAGTAGAACTCGTGGTTTTTTTCCCCCTTTTGAAAAAATGATAATTTTAGTTTTCTTTGTCTTAGCCGTTAGATTCTACTTATCAGAGTGTAATTTCATACTGTTAAGGCTACCTGAAATTCCCCAGGTGATTTGGTACAAATTACCGTATTATCGGAATATAGCAATTAGAACATTTTAAATAAAACGTCGAGTTCATCAGGGGGCAGTTCAAGGACGGGTGCTGCTTCTGCGATTTTCGTAAATACCATTACGTTATCTTTCTCTAGATGTAATTTAAGGTCATTAAAAAAAACTGCAAGCAGTAGGGGAGATAGATTCTCTACCTGCCTAACTTCCCCATTGTTAATACAGTATTATGACTCTTTGCCGTCTATTCTAACACATGGTTTGGCTTTGCTGTATATATCCTGTATTAGTGATAATATTTTACCTCCAATACCATGGTTTAGCCACTTGTCCCAAAGAAATATTCTATCAATCTTATCGAACGGCTTTTCGTAATCAATAAAGGCACAGTCAATTCGTTTCCTTCTGCTTAGATAAAAATCAGTAATAAAGTGGAGAGAAAACATGTTATCTAGCGTTGAATAACCAGCACGAAAACCAGACTGTTCTTAAACTAGCAGATTGCTGTCATTAAGATAAGTATTTAGTTGTTCATTTAGTACACTAGTAACAAGTTTTCCAAAAACAGCTCAGTTTAGTTATCTCACGATACTTATCAGGGTCATCACGTTTACCTCTGTTTTTAAAAATATGGATTATGGTTCCCAAAGCCCACTGTGTGGATGGGTGACCTGCGGAAAAAATAAGTTAAGCAATAATGTAAATAAATTGAGCATTTTATTACTTGCAATCTTCATAAATTCATTTGTCATTTCATCGTTACCACATGTTTTGTTAAGCTTTAATTTATTTAGACAAAGCGCGATCTCATTTCCCGTTATTGGCTTATTGAGCTCATTACAAGTGATTTCGTTGGCTTAAGAATTTGTAGCAGGGGCTTGGGTGAGCACACTGGATGATATGCCTTTAAAATGTTCATAGAATTCTATAACTGTGGGTATCTCTACGTAACTGCAAGGCCCCTGAAGGGTCTCCCTATCCCCAGTTTGCAGTTTGTTTTGGGGAAAGTGCTTCCGCCCGTCGGTGATTTCGCACTATAGGGGTGAGGGGAAGGTGGTGGTTGGGGGCTGGGGGCGTGCTCTGACTTTGGCTGCTAAGCTGGTGGAGGTGGAGGTTGTTCTGGTGTCCTGGCTTCTGTGGTTTGCTGTTGTCGCTGTCCCTGCTGGCTGTTTCCTACTGACCTATCCCTAAGTGCTAAACGTTGCATCTTCCTTATATTCTACTTTTTGGTTAGGTTTTATTTCCCTCCCTTTTTAAATGATGCTTTGATTTGGATTTTAATATAAATTTTTTAAAGATGTCTTGCTTTAGGATGGCTATTTACTACCTGGACTGTAAGCTCAAGTATGTGCTGCCAAAGATCTTTATGTGGGTTAAGGGGTGATTTCAAATTTAGTGCTAGTTTATATTTGGTTAGTTCTTCTTTAAGGTTTCCCCTTTCTTTATACTTAGGTTTCACTCTAACAGTACGTGCGATGTGTTAAACCTATCACCACAGCAACAACTTAGTGGATTTTTGTATATCATGTGGTATTCGCCATTTGATCTCATTCTGCTTATTCTTGCCTGGTTTGTTCTAGTAGATTTCAATAATATTAGACTGTTACTCGGTAGTTCTTCTATTTCCTTTCTTGTTCCTTTAGTATCTTTTTTGTAGATCTCTTTCCATCTTAGTTTGATTGTTGGTTTAATAGCTATTTTCCTTTCTTCTGCTGAAATAGGCGTGTTTATTTGGATAAGCTTTATGTTAGGGTTTGGTTTTTCGCTTGTCTAGCTAGTCTGTCTGCTTCTTCGTTACCTTTTATGCCAATATGCGAAGGGGCCCAGAGAAATTTTACCTTTATGCCTGTATTTTGTAGTGTATTTACTTGGGATAATATTTTGTACGCTAAATCTAATCTTTCTGATGACTGGTTTTGAATTGCCTGCAGTGCTGACAGCGAGCCAGAAACAACTACAAATAGTTTTTGTCTGTCTGATTTGGGGTTTGCTGTGTTTATAGCTATCATATGAAGAGCAGCAAGTATTGCCATGAGTTCTGCTGCAAATATTGATGCGTGATTTGGAAGTTCACCTGAGATAGCTGCTTCTTTGGACACATAAACTCCTGTACCTGTAGCATGAATGGTTGGGTCATGCGAGTCAACCGTATAAGTTTGTGAGTGGTCTTTGTATGTGGTTTTTAGGTTCTGTTTGAAATCTGCTATAATTTTGTCAAAGTTTATCTCTTTCTTATATTTAGTAAGTTCTGTGTCTACAATCGCTTGCTGTATAGTCCAGGGTGGAGAATGAGGGTGCACATGTGGATAAGGGGCTTGAATGTCAGCATCAGCCCCATTTGTTTGTTCCAAGTCCTGGGTGGATTTCTGAATGCTAGGTTGTGGAGTGGGTTTGCCTGTCCGATGTTTGTGTGCTGTGGTATGTATCTGTTTGACTGGATGATCTGCCGGAAGGCACTGTATCTTGTAATAGTAACTTGCTGCTCTTCCTTTAATTATTAAGTCTATTGGTTTTTGTCCTGTCTCTGCCAACACCGCTAGGTTAGGGGTGCACACAGGGACACCTAAGACTACTTTTAGGGCTCTAGCCTGTACAGACTGGAGTTTATTTATTTGTTGGACATTTAAATGGATTAGTAGAGGGGCTGCATACATCAGTCTCGACATTACGTGGGCTTGGAACAGGTTTAATAAAGACTTTGGATTTATGCCCCAGCTATTACCTGTCACTGCTCTCATTAGGTTTATTGCCTGCTTAGCTGCCTTTGTTATTTTCTGCACATATGGATTCCAACTTGCATTATCAGTAAAGATGACCCCTAGAAATTGAATTTGGTCACTGTAATTAATAGATGTTTGATTTAATTTTTGCTGTGGGTAATCTATCTTCTGGTTTGGTGTTTTGAAGATTATCACCTTGGTTTTTGTAGCAGACAGTTTGAATCCATTGTATTTTAACCATTTGGATACCTAGTTAAGGTCTTCCTGGACTTAATCTATTCCTAGGAACCTAGGTTTTGAGGGATCTTTAGTTTTGCGTTTTCCTAATTTACCAAGTAAGGTGGTGTCATCCGCAAATTGACTTTAACATGTTTAACACACTTTGGGAGATCTGCAATCATTATGTTAAATATCATTATCCCCTTCCCGTCTCTCTATATTTATCCTGTCCCTGCATCATTCCCTAAACTTATGACCCTACCACCATCCCTCCCCGACCCCCTACTCTTTTAAAACCCACTGACCATCCCTCTTTCTCCTTGACATATTTACCATGGAAAGTCCACACCTCCTCAGCTGAACAAAGGCCCTGTGTTCTGCGCACATGAGAGTGTGCCTACGTGTGCCTGCGTGTGCGTACTGCTTCTGTGTGTTCGCGTCTGTATGTCTGTGTGTTCGTAAGTCTGTGTGCGTGGCTCCTATCTCTTACTCTACCATTAACTACCATAACTGTACAGTTCCCTCTAGTGCCAACTGCCAGGGGTCTGGTTGGTAAGCTTCTAGACTGAGTTTTGAGTCTGTGTGAATGTCACGTTACGGATGGTTTTTCTACAGCGCTATGGTTCAGCACTGTGTTGTTTCATTGTATCTTTCAGATAGTATTGCACCCTTTCATTCAAAGAATTGTTGACACGGTAATGACGCATAAATTTCGTAGTAATAAGAGGAAAGACGTCATTTGTTCTTTAACAAAATCGCGTATGACTCAGTCTTCGG
Organism: Lanistes nyassanus; assembly: GCA_004794575.1. Classification (NCBI taxonomy): domain Eukaryota; kingdom Metazoa; phylum Mollusca; class Gastropoda; order Architaenioglossa; family Ampullariidae; genus Lanistes; species Lanistes nyassanus. The sequence continues at coordinate 33,206 of SMGT01004427.1, read as the reverse complement.
AAACCAATGGGCAAATGTTAATTTGGTCGTCCAGGGGAACGGGAGAAACATCGAGGGAGGTTAAACGGCTTTTGGCAGTTTTGGTCTGGAGATACAGAAGAGTCAGACGTGTTACTAGTCTGTGAGACTTGTTAACGGTTTTCCAACAGTACAAGACGCGCTGTTAATGTAGGATCATTGCTCAGCGGTCACTGGAAGGAATTAGTCTTCACGTATAGACTTAACTCATTCAGAAAAAATAGCGTTGTGGAAAGAAAGTGTCGAGAAACGAAATAGTTGTCTCGTCGCGAATCCATCATCAACGGTTAGCCGTACGCTATACGTTCTACTATGAAGGCTGCATCCGTGTAGCTACATAGCAAGCTATTGTAGTGATTCATTACTAGCCGGGAGAAGTACTTTATGCTTCTGCAGCGAGTATGTGTCAACTTTTCTTTGTCTTGTGAAGAAACGTAAGATAATGTTAAATCTTCAGTGGTGTAAGGTTTAACAGACGAGTTACCAGTATTCATCACCGTGAACCTGTCTCTCATTGTAAACAGTCTAACAGTAGGCTGGGAGTGTACAGTCAAACGGACCCCGTCACTTGTGGAAGTGAACTTTCTTCATAGATCTAAAATCGATGAACCATCAAGTGTTACCTTGTGACAGTTAAGCAAGGACATCTCAAGGCCTAACGGACTAGCAGTACGATACATGGTTCGTAACCAGTGTTCTTGATACCTTTGGACAAGCTCCATCTCCTGAGTTCTTCTGGCACGGTACGACTGGACTCACAGATCACCTTTGACCCTGCTACAGACTTTTCTCGGATCTACGCTCGTCAGTCAGAACATTTGCACTTCTACGAACTGCATCTTACGTGTCAACCATCCCATCTTGTTCGGGCTACTTCTGCGGGTCATTACCTGATGAGAACGATTTTTGGATTAACTGTTCTGTTCCGGTTTGGGATTAATTCATTTCCCCGCAAGTAGTCTTTTGCGTTATCACGCTATTTCATATGAATTTAATTGTATGCTAGTTGCATTACACATTGTTCAGACAATTGTTTCGTGTCACAAACTGTTGCTATCACGCACATACACACACACGCACTGTTACGTATTTGTTCATCTGCACCTTTCTTTGCTCAGCTTTCATTTATAATGTTCATAGTTCAATAAATGTGTTAAGTTATCTGGTCGTGTACCTTTTGATTGAAAAGGTGAGGGTCTGCACTAGGCGTATGCATTTCGTATTTCTTCCCTAGAATTCCAGCACACCCCACAAAACGTTACAGTGAATCCGACACACGTTCCTTGTTGACGTCTGACATGATGGCGACTGTCACGTGTTGGGGTCTGGTGGGTCAAGGTAATTGCACCATAGATTCCAGGTGTGATCCATCCTCGACTCTCCGGCCCTAATTAAGGTCTATTATTTCTTGTTCAAGCCGCCATCTAGCAGCTCACGTCATCACCAGCCCTAGAAGCAAGGGGGAAGGTGTTACTTACCTTGGGCAGCTGTGGAGCGACTAGCGCAGAGGTCAGGCTGACCAGGTGTGCTTTAGTTTGTTCAGGGGAAGATTACGTACCTGGAGGAACCAGTGACGCGTAGTATTGAGCATCAATGGCTATATGTAGCCGATGGGTGTAAACGACCAGGAAGGGGAGGGGGTAGTTGTGTCCACCCTAGGTGTCCACCTAGGGGCGTGTTCTACTAGTTGACACGGGGTGTGGCTTCTGCTGTCTCTGGCCTGATTGGTTGATACATGTAACCGCCTTGTTGACCACGTGCGTGTGACTGAAAGAATTTACGGACGAATGTTGAGATAAAAGGACTGGTTTAGACAGTCGAATTATCTTCTGCCCGAACATCCTGCGAGAGGGCATCTTACGCCCAAAACATCCTGTGAGAGAACGTCTTGCACCCAAGTATCCTGTGAGAGGACATCTTCAGCGAAATCTACAGTGAGGGCATTGTTAGCCTGAACTCCTGTGAAGAAGAGCTGCTGTGGTGAGACGTGTCTTGTGGTACAAGTCTGCTGAAGCCTGAAGGATTCAGCTGCAGAATTGAGGTGTCTCGTTCTGCTAGACGTGTGGAAGTCTAGCAGCGACAGCACTTGGCTTGAGTAGACCAGTTGCATAGCGCAAGGGACTCTGCGAAGGTGTGTGATCCTTCCAGACTGGCGTGAGACTCTAGCTGCACGTGTTCCTCTGCTGTGGGTAACCCCTACGCTGACCGGGCGGGAGAGGACTGCAGAACGTAAAGGAGGGAGACCGAAGACCACGGATAAGACAACCGTCTGAAGCAGGGGGCGAAGGTCCAGCCTTACAAGGAGACTGTAACCGAGCTCATGAGGTGAGCTCAAGGGTCTGTGTGTCAGCCTTTGGAAAACGTCATATCCTCTGTGGCGTGTGTGATCGTCGGCATCGAAGTCTGCTGTTACGTGGAGGTGTTCGAGAGGTCTTCAGGGTATCTACTGGAATATATCCAAGGAAGGAGCGCTCCAACGTACAGACTGTCGTGCGGACTGTAAGAAGCATTCGGGAACGAGTGTTGTGTTCTGTGAGTGTTGTGTATCACGTGGTCATTCTTTTTCTCGTATGCAAAGGCGGGATTAAGGCACGTGGTTTTGTCATTATGTTTAATGGCGAGGCGGGTGATGTAGGTTGGTATTAGATGTTATAGAAGACCAAGCTCAAACAGAAGGAAATTGCGGGAGCCCTAGAGTTGTAACGAGTTGTAACATATATTGTCTTGATTGTAAATACTCGCTGTTTCTATCAACAATACATTCTTCTATTTTGTGTTCACTGTATTACGTTCTTCTGTTGTTCTTTTTGGGAGACTGTAGGTGGTGGGGGCTCGGCCATATGATCAAGAAATCATATTAATTAATGTTAGTAATACAGTGATTGTTCCACCTACGCATATGTCACACTCTTGACGGTGGTCGTGAGAGCGAGCAGAGCAGACGACCCGTCAAGAGCAAAAAGAAATCTCCCAAGTTGTGACAGCGACTGCTTCCAAATGTCTTTACGTCAGAACAGAGTTGAAATCACAAACCAAAGAGTCTCTGTGTTTAAAACGACAAAGGAAGTCTGCTTTCAGGACTGACAGACAGGTTTTAGTTGTCAATTATTTCATATAGTTTTTGCTCTGCACAGTGACATTCTGTGAAAGTAACATTCAATAAACTAGTTTTGTGGTCGGGGTGACTGTCAGAGGAACGGATAATAAAAATGAAGAATTTTGAATATTTTCTTCGGCTATTAATTGTACACCATAAAAATAAGCGTGAAGTCAGCATTGAAACGCCTAGGTAAGTTTGAAACCCTACATATTGGAGGAGATATAAAAAATGTCTAAAGAAGAACACTGCGATTAGTCTTCTTGCATATTTTTAGAGAGGAGAAATGAGGTCTCAAAATCATAGGTTTTCGCGTTTTACGAATGTGACTGTTGCAGGTTCTGTGGTCCGGCGACAACAGTGACTGTGCCATGTACATCTCCCCCACGGCTGAGTGTCAAGACCCTGGGTCAGGCCGTGTCGATGACGGGAGAGTTCTATGCTGCTGAAATAACTCTGTTCCCAGAGCAACTTGACCTGCTCAACACGGCGCTTCCCAGAGTCTTTGTAGCCGGCCCGCCCGGTACAGGTAAAACTTTGGTGCTGCTGCTGATGGCAACAGAATGGTTGATACGTGGCCACGACGTCCGCATTGTGAGTACTTGGTTGGGCAGTCGTGCAGTGTGCAGCATGTTGTACCACCTGTTGCTGCAGATTGTCAAGACACAGCTGACGTCAGTGGTATCACCCGGACTGCCTCACCTCATGGAGTATGATTTCTATAAGAAGGAAAACGAGGAGAAGGCCGTCAACTGCTTGTCACTGGCGGCGAGGAGAGGGTCGCTGTACGTCATCGCTGATGAAGTTTCTGGGTAAGTGTGAGACATGTTTGACGTCATGTGTGTTGTCGCGGTATTGTCTCTGTCGTGTCTAGGGGTATGGCGCTTATGTGTTTTACTCGTCTGCTCGTTGACTAGAGTTATCACAACATAAAAATGTGTCAAGAAGGGGGAAAACTAACACTGCAATCGGTGCCTAATTTAATCAATTTCCACTCGGCTCAAGCCCCCACCCCCTTGCTTGTCACGCGCACAACTTAATAAAAGAGGGCAGCGATAATACACTACTCTATTTATTTACAGTTACAACAGAATATCTCACTACACAAGGAATAATGCTCCAATATACATCTACTGACATATGTAGAACAATCACTCGCACTCTCATACATTCATCCCAGCTACGCTATACGTATCCACACGCACACGTTATTGACCGGGTTATGAATTTCACCGTACCGATACTTCACTTCGGTAAACACAAGAAAACTTTATCCTTTCCGTACTAAAACCTCTCCGAATATGACGTCACGTCGACGTCTTAACACACAATCAGATCGACCGACGATCACACAAGAAATAACCGTTTCTACAAACCGACAAATCAACAAGTTTGACTTACTATCGTCTAAGTTTGTTCCTCTAGCTTTGAGCTACGGTCGTGTCCTACACTGTACGTAAACTCACTTTCACGATGCTGGATAGGAATACCGCAGACGCCACGTCTCTCAGCTCCACAATCACAACACCGGTCCAAAATGCCGGAGTTCCTTTCCTGACTGGTAAGAGTCACCCCTGTTGCAGAAGCACTGCTGGTTCTCTGTCCACATCGACGATAATGCCTGCACTCGTCTGTAATACCTTCGTCCTTCAGCATACGGTAACCGGCATACGGCAATCGGCACTCGGCAATTGGCATTTCACATTTCGGCACTTAACATTTGCGGTCGGGCGCCTATATAGCCCTGAGCGCGGACTTGCCAGAAAAACGCGAATGGGCTTTCTACCCGTTCTAGGTGGTGGGTTGTAGCCCGGAGTGTTATTCGCCCCCACCTCGCAGCCGACCCCCTCTCAGGGTGACGGGTCAACCGAGGGACGGGGTGCGGGTTCCCCTCGCTCTCAGCTGGCTACCTTCCCCGCTCCACCGCGCGGTCTCTCCTGGCTGTTTTGTCGAGCCAATTGGGTCGGCCGTAACAATTTGCTCTACCTCCTGATTGGGTAGGCAACTAGACGCCGGAAAAATCACAACATGTGTAGCAGGTGTGTTGACGTCATAAATCAATAGCGTCACACGTTGACACACTTTAGACGAACACAAACACGAGCGTCATTGACAGAACACAGTGTAACACGCGTATCTTCATCTTCTGTGTAACACTGTAGACTTTCTGTGACAAGCCGCTGACACGTTTCTCTCTGTCCTCTGTAACACTCATGTCTGTGACAGGGGGTCAGACTCCTTCCAGACTGTCTGTGACAAGCTGCTGACACAAGTTCCTGGTCTCCATCTTTGGGCGGCAAGTTGTTACCATGGAGACGCACCCGCCGGCTGGCACGTGGAATATTTAACCAGACCCCTCCGCTCTCCGCCGGCCGTCGTCAGGGAAGTCCAGCAGGATAGGGTACTCACTGACTCACGTGATGTCAAGCCGTACAGTGAGCGGGGTGTGGCCGACCACACAGACGGCCCGCCAGTCAGACGACTCTATCACCGAGGTCAGGGTCACTCAGGTCACTGGACAAGTAACTGCGTCAGGTGCGGTCGTGAGGTGGGCAGATTCCTACACAGTCTCCGTGTTCCGTGTACAGGTGTGTATATATTGTGTAGTGTGACGTGTAGTGATAGGAGACTGAACACGTGACAATAAGTTGTGTGATGAACAACAAACAAGTCATGCAGTAACTAGTCACGTGACAACTTGTTAGATGAAGATAGTGTGTTGGACTGTGTGTCCGCACATTTTACGTCATAAGGTTATGACATCTTTGTTTACGTCTGTGTTTGTCTGTGTGAACATTTGCATGAAACGACATGACGTCATTGTACCCGTGAACGTTGTGTCTGTGACTGAACAAAGAATTCGCTTTGAATGTTAACAGTGAGTTCCACAGTATCTAAGATCGTCACCACCATCAACAGAAGCACAACACCACCACCCTTACAGTGGAGAGACATGTTGGTGTTGTGGTGGTGGTATGACGTCAGAGGCAAGCCGGGTGTGGTGAGGGGGCTGATAGAAGCGGGTATCCCAGCGCGGATGATGACGAAGGATAACATTGAGGACGTGGCCACGGCCCGTAGTGACGTGGTGTGGGTGACGCGTGGAGATCGTGTTCGTGGTCTGGAGAGAAAAGTCGTCGTCTGTGTGGAGCCTGATGTTGATGCTGATGTGTTCATAGAACGACTTCACCACATTTCCCGGTGTACGTCACATCTTGTGATTGTCTCCCCCTGACCACTAGCCACACCTCACTCAATTACCACGTCTTTACGTCATGACGTCATGACGTCACAAACATGAGGTATACTTTGTGCACGTGACCAATAGAAAACTGTGTTACAGACTGTGTCCTGAATGTGTGTCGACCGTGTGTAGCTGATGGAATGTAATATTTCTATGAACTGACTGTAATGACTACAAATCTACAACTGTACTTTTGTAATTTTTATGTAAATGTTGCAGTACAGACAGTTAATAGCCCTAATCTTTATCATTAATTTTGTTTGAGATTTGATTTTGATTCTTTATTAATTTGACCAATGGGTCGTCATCAAGGGGTGTGAGAGTACAATTCACTTATACAACAGAAACATCGACGCTTCGTTTTCTATTTCATATTTACATGATGGACAGGCCAGGTCTCGCGACAATACATCCCGTCTATATGGTAGCTTATGTGTCGCTGTGACTGATATTCCGAAACTGAATCTAATGTAAACATTTTGAAACATCTCAGCTGGTGTAAATCAATATTACTCTCGATCTGCGTAAAACTCTTGTATGGTGCATACACTTCTACGGTTACTTGCATGGAGTCAATAAGCCGTTGTTTGAATGTGCGCAGGAATGCATTAACATTCGCAACTCCCTGCTGTAATCACACCCCTCCAAACCCGTTTACACACAAAAGCTCGTACAAATAGGCGCAGTTACGCTTTTCGAGATCCAGCATATAGAAAAGCTTGCTACAAGTTTACAAGCGAGTCTCAACCAATTTTTAATGCACTTTAATTACTTTTAACAACATATCCAGCAGTAACCTGCCAAGGTCACCATAGATCACTTTGTTACGTGCGTATGACACTACCCCTAAAAATCTTTTACAAGCAAAGAGAAGTGCTTTTTCCAATACCTCATACTGCCGATATCCCCAGACTTCAGAGCCGTACAACAGAATTGGGATGATCTGCGTGTCATACATCTTGAAGAAGACCTCTCGTCACTAAGTCTCCAGAGACACCGCAGGAGCTGGCTAGTCCTTATCTTTGCTTTAGCCGCTAAATCATTTACTGAAGTCGTTAAATAAAGTTTTGTTGTGACATATAGAGTCAAGTATTTGTAAGAGTTTACAACCTCTAGGCTACACTTGACATTTTTATACATACTTTGCAACGTCCTTAGCAGATTGCCACCAACGCCTGCGGATCTGATGACGCTCCACAGTATAGTTCGATGAACAGTATCGAAAGCTTCTTTTAAATCGACTTTCTCCAGACTTTTTTTTTAGTAGATACTTCTGAATAACAGAATAGAATATCATCTATTGTGGAATGCTGAAAAAGAAAGCTACTTGGTTCTTTTGCGATCTTATTATGTGCAGCCCAGTCTGTAAGAACTCTGTTTAGGATGTGATTAAAACTTTACCTAATATGCTCATGAGGGAGATCCCCCGATAGTTGTCTGGGTTGTCAAAGTCTCCGCTTTTGTGCAGTGGCACTACAATAGCACCCGCCTATGCCTCGCGGAACTGAGCTGTATCAAAAATAACATTAAAAGCTGAGCGAGGAATCGTAGCAGTGCCCCTAACGCACCCTTGAGCATCTCAGCTAATATCCCGTCTGGGCCAGCGGCCTTGCGTGATTTCAGGTGCTTAACAGCTTTTACAATGTCATCTTCCGTTATTGGTTGGTCAAGGCAATCCACACCCACTATATCTTCGTCCCTGTCATGATCCGTATCATAACAGTTTACAACAGTGTGAAGCTTCCTTTAGTAACTCATTATTTTAAACACAGTACAGTTTGGGTTTTCGGGAGGTTAATAAAACGTGTGCATTCAGGCCGCATCCTTTACTCGGTGATTTGGTAAAACACGTGTGTACTCAGGCCGCATGTTTAGCCAAGTACAGTTTTGGCTTTCGGGAGGTTAATAAAACCTGTGTGCATTTAGACCGCATGCTTTACCCAGTGAGTTGTCTGTCCCTGTCTAGGCGATGTTATTCAAAGTTGGTTTTCAGGTATTCGAGAGAGAGAGAGAGAGAGAGACTTGTTTGTCGTCCCCCTAGAGGACAAGAAGTCGCCACAGAGGTTTTGTGTGCTAGCCCCACTGGCTAGAAATTGCTGTTATTGATTGTAGTTTTGTCGGTTACGCTGTGTGGTAGTTCTCTCCTGACCTGAGGGTGACCAGTGGTTGGTATTTGACCCCGAGTTTGGTCATTTACATGTGGGAAGCCCATTCCCAAGATAGTTGGTAAGTAACACGTAGTTTGTTTTGCTAGGTTCCTTTTCTCGATGTTTTATTGCATTATTTTTTAGTCAGAATAAGTAGAAATTCCCCTTTTTAGGCTTTCTATGTTCAGACGCAAGACAGTTGATGCAAGACAGTAGTTGACGGAACCAGCAGAGGCCGTCACGACCGTGTGTTCAGTGTGGAGCTCTCTGCAACGACGGGCTTGGTCAGAGAACTGTGAAAACGATAGTAGTAATTTCTCTCTTCAGGATGTTTATATTTGGATGTAAAATATATATTGGCGGAACTTAATGAAGCCATCACGTCTCGTATTTTTGATAGTTGACGGAACCAGAAGAAGCCGTCACGTTTGTGTGTTCCGTGTGGAACTCTCTGCAGCCATCAAACCGTGGGTTTGGTCAGAGGACTATGAACGATATAGTCGAACGATGAATGTAATAGTCTTTTGAAATATAGTAGCTGTGGATATTATGGTAGTGTGGAAACTACAGAAATATGGTGGTATTTTGTGAAGAAAGGAGTATTTGATAGTAAGAGCATCTGGTTTTGAGTATCCGATAATATTGTGGAGTGTGTGTGCATAAAAATCGGTGTTCTTGTATTTCATTGGTATTTGTGTATAGTTCGGTTTGAAAGAGCACACATAAGGGCGCATGGGAAGAGTTAGAGTGCGTCCTTGACAGTCGGTAACAGTATCATACGAGCAGCCTCTGATTGGCTGGGTGACATAGACAACTCACTGGCTGCTAGCCACAGACAACCGCCTCGGTGGTTAAGTAAGGATTCCACTCTCCAAGGCTGAAGGCCGGCTGTTCGAGCCTCGTCCAAGTCATACCTAAGACTTAAACATTGTCAACCTAGTACCTGCCCTGCCAGACGCCTGACACTATAGGGAACAGTATTAGGACTGGTTGGCCCGGGTCAGTATGTGACTTGGGGGGGGGGGGACTGTAGCTTGTGTTGCAGCATCAGTCCCACGTGTGGCAGCACGTAAACTTTGTCTAAGCAACACCGTCCTGATATGCACACAGTTTGCGTCAGAACGTTAAGCACCCACCCGCTTTCCATCCATCCATTTTCCCTTGCTCCCCACTCTCGCCTTAATCTGCCCGAACGGTTAGTTAGGTCTGGATCTTTTGGTGCGAGTTCACTGACTTAACCTCGTCCTCATCCTTATGTCTGAAAAATATACACTCTATAGATTTCTGCAGTATACTTCAACAAAATCGCGACCTTCGTCGACACCTGTGTTGGCCTGTTGTTCTCTTTCCCGTAGTTGTTACGATATCCGCGTACTTTACCTTCATTACTACCTTTGGACAAATATAACTCATGTTACATTTTAATTGACACAATCCAATTAATACAAAGAATTTCTTCTAATATTTGTACAGTTTATTATTTTTGCTTAGTTTAATCTTCATCTTTTAATGAAGCTATCTCATCTCTAAATGCATATACTCTTCAATCTAAATATTGCAGTAGAAAAAAGGAAAAGGCAGGAATTTTGAGTAAAATGTCATTTCAAAAGGATAGAATGTTCAAATGACATCTGAAAGTTTCAGCTCGCTGTCCATGCTTCGTATGCCAAATCTTCCCAAAACACGGTTGATGTCGAGAATCTCGCGCTGGCTGAGGGAGGCGCGAGATTTTAGCGACTCGCGACTCAGAGAAGTGTCGCGTTGAGAGTCCTTCTCCATGGCTGTCATGGCCAGGCTCATGTGACAGATTGGCAGATCAAGGTGCTCAAACAGACGACACACCGTCTCTTGGGTCGTCCTCATCAGATCTTCGTACTTCAGAATGTGCATGCGCACACCCTCTTTTTGCAGCCGCTGGAGAATCCTAAGATGGCAGCCCAGCATGATCGCAGCCAATCCCATGCTGCACAGCGAAGGCCAGATGTCTTGGACCAGCTTCTTGCTTTCAGGATCAAGAGTGGCACAAAGGAAAACGTTCTTTCTGACTGCCATGCTCAGTCTGTGAGCGAAGAAGTCTGAATCCACGGTCACCCGTTTTAAGAAAGTCAAAACAGCGTCACTCTCCGTCATTCCTTTCATGGACTGGAACCAGGCGGGCAGGTCTCTGTACATGTACACGTGCTTCATCCGCGGAAAGCTCCGAAAGACGTCCGCGACATCCACTATCGACTGGGCCCGAGTTTTCACGAAGATGCGCTCGGCGTTGTCCGGGGAGACGCCTTTGCACACGACACGCACCACGCTTCGAACGAGCGCCCTGCAGTGGTCAGTGCTGAGCAAGCCCAGCTGTTTCAGGATGGAGATGCTGGTGACAGGCTCAGGCTCAGAGAGGCTCAGCGTGCCGGGGATGTTCTCCATCATCTGGGACAGGAGGGTGGACCCGCATCGACCGAGGCTGGACAGCCAAACGACGGGAACCTGGGGGTCCCCGATCTCTTCCGCGAACTGGTGGAAAGCCCGCAGGGGCATCAGGTAAGCCGTCTGAGCGTGTTCGTACTGAGCGATGTACAGAAAAGGACTGGTGCTGGAGCTGTAAATGTCTGGATGCAGCGGACACCACACGAAGACAGCCCTGTCTGCGGTCAGGCAGTACAGCGAGACTTGGCGAGACCTCAGCACTTCCGGCGAGGCGAATCGGTCGTGGAAAAGCAGAAAGTCGTGGGGGGTAGCCGGCTTGACGCTGAAAGCTTTCCACCGCCAGGCGATCTTCATCACCTGCACGCTGCGCTCGTAGCCTTGCGCCGCTGGCGAGGCGCTGCTGACGATGACGTCATGGGTTCCGTTCAGCCGCCACAGCAGCTTCTGGCCGGAAGTGACGAAAAACTGGACCACGAGGTACACGAGACCCCTAGCCAGGCTCGCGAGGAACAGCAGGGAGCGAAACATACTGTGTTGGCCCAGCCTGCACGCCAACCGGATCCTTAACTACGAGCAGTCCTGATGTCTGGAATCTGAAAAACCAAGTGACAGAAAAGTCATGTTTCCATCACAGTGAATGGATCTTATTTCGTATATCTGCATGCTTAAGATGCTAGTCCGTGCGTGCATGTGTGTGGGTGTGTGCATGTACGTGTATGCATGTACGGGTATGGACGCACGCGCTGTTAAGTGTTCAAGATGCTTAAAATCATTAAAAAAATTTGACGTTGTGCATAAGCATATTTTCCTTCACAAACCAACCATCCAGCCACTTGTTTAAGCAAAGGAACATATCGTACAGACATATCATAAAGGAAGGATGCGAATGAGTGCGAGTTCTCATGGGTTTTCCTCTACCTTTCCGCTATTGCGATCCTCATTCTGCTCACATAGGTTAGTGATGAAGACTAAAGGAAAAAGAGGGACTTACCAGTTACCACCGCGTGTTTCGCACTCTGATAGAGCACGTGACTTGCCACCTATGTTATGAGGAAGATTCGCGCTCTGAAGCTCTATAAGCAGCAATCCCCACCAATCAATCCTCCCCCACCCTTTTCTTTTTAAAATATAACAGGGTGCACTTTTCCGAGGAGATTTTTTAAGGTCACAATGTGTCGTGTAAAAATGGACGCCGAAATAGTAGATGAAGCGAGTACACACACATACCGCTGAAGCCCATTTCATTACCATAAAAGCCACCGTACGTTGACAGCCATGCCGTTTAATGAATTCGCGCCTCCCTCCACTGAGGCCATTGTTTTGTTTGTGGTTTGTTTTTACATGAAATTTGTCGCATACAAGGCCTCTGTCGATATCCTATTGGGTTCCTTCATTGAGTTCATAGTCATTACTCGCCTTTTGACCTGCAATTAAGAGTGGTTGATAATGGCTGTTCTACCTGAGCGATTCCTTTTAATGACAAGTTGTTTACAATGCGCTGAGTGATACAGTACAATGTCACCTGCATTCTTGTACAGGCAGCTGGATCGTGCTTATAACTAAATGATATTTATAATAGCCAGTCACTGTACAGGTTGCGCTGAAAATTAAATAAAAAGATACACCACCACTACCTACTCTTCGTCTCTGTAACTATGTGTTACCAATATTTTGTTTTACTCGAGCCGCCACACTGCTTGGAATTAGATTAAAATATATTTGTAAGAATAGGGTAATGCTGAAATACCATTGCTTGAAACCTAATTCCTGTAATTCAAATTTCTCCATCTTAGTAACTCTGGGTTTTTCCTTCTCTAGTCCTATATATGCATATATAAACTCTTGTTCTTTTGTATTCTCCCTCCCTCCACCTCTCTCTCCATCAAATGGCCTCCTCCTGAGGTAACAGTTTTAACTCTTGATCTCCCTGGCATCTTTCTGATCTCTTAATGTGAGAAAATGTGCATTTAACATAAAGAGGAATCAGGCGCATATATGTCTAAAAACCCCAAATCGGAATTTATTGATACGCGGCACATCCACTCTGTGCAAACCCACATTTTTGTGCCGTGTCCTGAGCTTCTGTTTGACAATGTATGTCGTGTCGCTAGGGCTTTTCTGTATCCATCTTTTTCAAACGTTTTCATTCCCATCCCAATCTCGGCCCTCTTCTGTGTTAAACATCATAGTTTGCTGTGTTTCTTAACACTCCGTTCCGTTTTCACAACATTAGCTACAGTGATATCAAAGCAAAAGTCTACGCATGAAAACAACGTGTTAGTCACACACTGCAGCTCACGCGATGAGAAACTTGTATGAATACGACAACACCAGCAGATTACACTAAGTCTGCTACATCAAATGTCAATGGTGGTACAGCAAGGAGACGGTATTTGGGGCTAGTACAAGTCACAGAAAAAGTATTATACTATATAAGTACATAAACAAAGTTCCACAACCAAGAAACAGCAATAACCACACCAAAATAACTTACCTGTGGACCACCACGTGTTCAGCAACACTAGTCACTCACTGTAGTCAGCTCAAGGCTGACGATGCGAAACGATAAAACACGTACGTTATGACCTATGTGCAATAACTCACACGCTTGATTCAAACTATAGAATTAGATATAATTCTGAAACTATATATTTTAATAAAGAACAAATGAGGACCGAGCGCTTAAATTATCGAAAGATAACTCCAACAAAGGTACTGGTAGCGCTAAAACATAGCCGTATGCAGACGCATGTGCCCAAAGGAGCTTACCGTACCCAAACACGTAGCAAAGAGAGGGCCAAAAAAAGGAACTTTGGCACAGGCGTCTGCATACCGCTATGTTTGAGCGCTGCCAGTACCTTTGTTGGAGTTAACTATGTATTTTAATTTTTATTTATAAACAGTTCTCATTCAGTAATTTCGCCCGTGAGAGTTAAGTTCACATCTTACTGTCATACAATGAACTGCAGTGGTCAGATCAGTTCCTGCACATTTCGAAGCTAACCATCCCCAAATGTCCAAGGGACCTAACTAACCAATGCGACTGCTCTTAGGCAGGTGAGTAGTTGTAACGCTGCCGATGATCCCAATGGGGGAATGGGAAGGCTAGCCAGTTGCAAGGAGTCGGTTATCCCGATAGGCGGTGTAACGCATGCTCGCCACTTGTCACGAGCATAGATGTATATACTCGTTATATACCTCTATGTCATCAACTACACCCCCCTCCCTCCCGGTTCAGCAGTGGAGTGTATGACGATAGAACTTGGATGGCTTGGATGAGCGTTCCTAACTCCTGTTCATTTGTAAATGTGCACGTAAAATATACAGGGCGAATGGGCCTACGGACCGCTCTTATGACCGGAAAGGGGGGATACGAACACTCATGCAAGCCAGCCCTGGAGCATATATGACTGCCGCATATTATGCTACTCCATGTAGCAGACGACATTTGTGTCATAATATGTTCGCCTCTCGAATTGGGGCAAACCCCACTGGGTCACACCTCACTAACTACAACAGGGCTCTTGACATCGACCGGGCTTCACCCCTTCACTCAGGACCTGAAAACGCACTGCTGTTAAATCACATACGTATCGTTAAGACTGCACTCACGTGTCAGCGCGTGTATTTCATGATTCATGATGATGATGATGAAGAAGACGACGATACACTGAGTGATGATTTACATGCAAGCGAGGATACAACAGAAATGAAGTTTCAGAACAACTAGAACAATATACGTCAAACAAAGGTTAATTATATGACAGAGTTAGAAAGAGAGGGCGCCGTAATGATGGCAATAGTAAAGGGCAAAATGGATATATGACTGAGTAGCAATTGGTGTTCACTGCAATTATATCCTGTTTCTCCCAGCATTCACTTCCTACGGGGCCCAAACGAATTTTATTCCCTGACTGCCCTCCCATGATGTCTCTACAGACTGCAACAAATTTAAAGGTCCCACTGATAGTACTTCTTTTCACTAACATAACGCTTACATAATAATTTAACATTCTCTCTCTCTCTCTCTCTGCCTCCTTCCCCTGCATCAGTATTAACCGTCTTCGGTATTCTAACGGTTTCCGGCGTCTGCCTCCGAGGCGGGAGGTATACGCAGTTCGAACCCCGATCGAGTCTATAGTAGCTGCCCTGCAAGACACCGCACTATAGAGAACAGTACTAGGACTGGCTAGCCCGGGGTCAGTATATTTCAGTGACTGGCTGGGACTGAAGCCTAGTATTGTAGCACACCAGCTTCGAAACGGCTATTATAGGGCCTTCACGATCTCATGACTTTTATGTCAGAAATACTGGGACATACAACTTTCATACACGAGGGACATTTTGACATATCTTTCCCCTCTAGTCTCACGTGCACTCACGTACAGTACTAGTAACAGCTTGAGCTAGCAGGTGCACACAAACATACATACCACACGCGTTAAAGTGCAGACATTGAAGTTTATGTCCAGCCAAGAAAACAAAATACGAAGCAGATATTACAATCCATTTTAGAACACGTTTTACACTTCAAAGATCCACCAGCAATTATTCAGGCCTAGAACACAATTCCGTTGAAATTATTGATGTAACATGAATTAATTACACTTGGTGCATGTAAATGCGTTTGTGTGTGTGTGTGAAGGGGTAAGATGTTACCGAAAAAGTCATGGGAGACCACTCCTTGAAACCAAGCTTTCTAAAAATGTGTAGTTTTTGCCCATTTTGGTTTTTTTGTCTGTCTACGACACCTTGACATTAACTATCGGATAGGTTGGTGATCAGATTCAGTCCTTTAATTAACACAGCCTGCTGACAAAAATATTGCAAACGGCATGATGCTAATAATTTTAAAGAAACATGGATGCTGTATATGAAGTTTACTTTAAAAATCTTCAAAATAGTCTGTCTCCATATGGACCATGACTTAGTTGGATAATTTGTATTTGGCAACTAGAGAAAGACGTAGAACACAGTTACAAGATGTCGGCAAGCAAGACAACGAAAGGAAAATCTCAGGAGCAAATTATTGCTGGCTTTCAAGAGCTCCGCCAGCAACAGAGAGTAATAGCTTCACGTATAGCTGAAGTGGAAATGGATATGAAAGAACACGAGTGAGTCATAGTTGAAATAATCTTTTAGGTGATTTCGCAGAAGTAGAAGCATCTACCGCTAAATCGGCACATGACATGCTTATTTTAATATCTTGAATCTATGGCAACCAGAAACTACATTTCTCTTCTCTCTTCCCCAAACTGTTGATGTTACTGCCAAAATATAGAGACTTGACTTTCAAGCAGATGCTGGTGCAAATATTGTTTCCATTCCATTATTAGTTACCATCTGCATTTATTTCGCTTTGAGTTTGAATCGCAATTCTGAATTCACCGGCTTTCTAAGTGTACTGGTAGTCTCCACACACGTGACACAGCTTTTCAGTTTTAGTAGGAAGTCTTAGCTGTAATAAACAAACAGTACATAGATGATTGTATGAAAAAGTAATAGTAGTACTAAATACGTAACGGTATAGTAGTAGTGTGTGTGTGACTGTGAGAGAGGGGGAGAGAGAATGAGTGAATGCTAGTGTTTATGATAATTACAAAATAAAACAGCATTTTTTCTGGAAATACCTTCTTGATACCTTCAAAATTAACCTTTTGTTGTAAAATGCATGTATTTGAAAGCAGCTTATTTGGGGTAAAATTATTAAAAAAATAATCTTTGTCATTATCATGTGCATAAAAGTTAAACTTTTGATATAGAGAGTACATGTTTCAGAAAGCCTTTACAACAAGAAGTGCTGTAGCAATAATTTTTCTTTTCTTTTTTTGAAGGTTGGTTATAGAGACATTGAAAGATGTTGCTCCTGAGAGACGCTGCTTTAGAATGGTTGGTGGGATTCTGGTTGAACGGACAGTAGGAGATGTGTTACCAGCATTGATTTCAAACAAGGAACAGGTGAGATAAAGAGACTGTTATTGCCAGAGCTAGTAACTTAAGTGTTTCATGTTGTATCTGAGAGTTTGGACATTCTAAGTCTCTTTTTTTTTCATTTTTGATGCATTTTCAGCCCACTTTGTAGTTCTAGTAATCCTTATTATTAACAGCATAATGGTTGATATTGTATAAGCAGAAAACTCATGTTAAGAAAATGGGGCAGGGCGTAACATTAATCACTGTTTAATCCTGTAAGTTTTATTGGCTTGCTGTCCCATGCATCTCTGACCCATTATGGACAGCAGCCTTCATTGCTGACTTGATGCTTATCAATAATCAATCATGCATCAGTGAGTGATTTAAGCCATTAGAGAAGTTCTTTCCCATGTTCCCATGGCTGTACTGTGACCATAAGGTAGGTACATGTACTTTGAATATAACCACAGAAAGGGAACTAGACCCACTCTACTGCATCATAAGTGAGGTTTCTTTTAACTTGATGATTCTCTTGGTGACGCATTCCCTGCAGATGGCCAAATTTGTGGAGAACATGACGAAGCAGCTGGAGGCAAAAGGCAAAGAAATCAACACTTATCGTGAAGAGTACAACATCAGAATACGTGGCGAGGAGGACAAGCAGGAAAAACCAGAAAGTGACACCAAGACAGGGGGTGGAGGCGGGGTCTTAGTTGCCAACAACTCGTGAATAATCTTTGCTTAGAAACTGTCCGTCTCATAACACTTCAGCCGATAGCTGCTTCTGTGTATGCGTGTGTGTGTGATTTGCAGAATTGTTGTGAAAGTGTGCCTGGGGTGGGGATGGGTAGGTTGTTTGTCTGCCAAAGCCAGTGAGTGGAAAAATGCTTTTGCAGATAATGAGTTGCATGGAGGAATACTTCCAATTACCAGTTTTTGCTTGGATGCCTGAGTGAACATAATCTGTCTTTTGTATAAAGTTATCTGTTGAAAGCTTGGAGCTTTCTTTACAATCCACAGCAGCAAGCCTGTTAATATGCTGATCAGACTGCTAGTGCTACTTTTGTTTTATCTGCATGAAAATCCAGACATCCAGAAGTCTTCAGTTTAAATGAGCTTCTTCGTTTTTTCCTACTCGAAAACTGTTAGGTAACGATGATGTGTAAGACTGCACATTTATTCAATGTCCCTGAATTAGTGATAAACAAGCGATCATCTTATGCATGTCATCATGAGTCATAAGATGTGCATTTCTTTGTAAAAGTGCTTGCTGTACAAGGTTCCGCCTCTGGTGTTGTGATGTTTGTGAGAATCTTCCCAGAAATAGCTATATCTTGTCGGATTGTCATTTAAAAAATGTGTGTTAAGAGTTGGGGCTAACATTGAATGAAATCCTTTTGTGTTGTCTTAAATTCCTTTAAACTGGAGTAATCTCGCTCATAAAAGGTAGAACCTGGATGGTGATGCCACCTATGTACAGCTATCACTCGACAGTCGTAAGCAGTTTGCTGGGGGTACACACACGTTGGCATTTCAAAAGTTTTTAAGATGTTTGAGATCCTTCACAACTTCCCTAAAAATACAGATTAGGCATCGAAGGCCTGCAGTGATCAAAAGTCTTTTTTCTGTTAAAATGTGCCAATGACTTACTGAGGATCAGTGATCTAATGAAGAATTGCATGTACACTCTACCATTTGAAAATGTTAAGTGAACATTTTGAGGACTTTGTTGGGCTCGGTACTGGAGCTGCTGATAACTATTACCCAGGTGTTCAGTCATGCCAACTGTATTACAGACTTCTTAACTGCACAGGGTTCAGATCTTTGCTTTTTATTGCTGTTATGCTGTTTTGTTTCTGAATGGGTGAGCTTAAGCAAGTTCAGTGTATGAACTTTCATAGTGAAGTCTGAACAGCATCCATGAAGACTTTCATCCAGATGCCCCCCCCCCCCCCCCACACACACACACCCTTTCTAGAAGAAAATAGGATTGTAAACAAAACTCGGGGCTTTGTGTTTGACATTTTATGGTGAGTTATCAGGTGCTGAACAGCACCAGCCTCTGGAGACTGACGCAGAGGAGAATTTGCTGAACCTATAAAACCAAGGCATAATTTCAACTGTCTTGATGACTCGCATTTGATCAGTGCACCAGCTGTCTGCCCTGATGGGGTGGAGTTTAAAGCCCCATGTAAAAAAAATCTACATTTCATATTTTTTCTTGATATTAAGAATTTCACAGTAGGTTGCAATCTCCAAACTGCTGGCCGTTAAGACCACCCCCTCAAACCATTTATCCATCATTTCCTCTGTTGTTTCTCTCACACATACAAATGCATGCACAATCAACAAACATCAAGATGACTACAATTCAGTTTTTACTTTCAAAATAAATTTTAGGTGCATCAGCTGCAGGCAATCAGCACATTCTGAAGTTTCTAAGGATAAACACCATTTTTCAGTCTTTTTTTTAAACCTTCCACCCACCAAAAAAAAAATCACATTCACTACTGTTGCCTGCATATCATGCTTTCTGTCAGACATTTTGTGTGTTTTCTCAAGATTTCACAGCTCTGTCAGATCAAAAATTACCCCAACAAAAGAGTGATAGATTTTGCCCTTTAATGATGATTCATATAATGGATTTCTTTGCATTTGTTGTCAAGAAGCCAGTAACCATAACGCCTCATGACAACAGTGGAGCCAAAATGAGTACTTTATAAGATCACTTCCACTGCATGTCAAATAATATTTCCATGAATGTTTCAGATTCTCACAAGAAACCCAAAAGTTTTAAATGAAGATGGAATGTGGAATCTGCAGGTGACCCACATAGCAAGATGTAAACTTGCCCAAAAATAAACATCACACTATAAATGGCAATAGTGTGATCCTTTAAATGCGAAAAAAAAAGTTGAGTAGGATGCGGATTAAGAAGTCTGCATACTATAGAAAATGATCAGAAAATTCCTGATGGAAAAAGAAAAATATTTAAGTCATAAGCTTTGAAAGGTTTATGGAACAGGTGAAAATGAAAAATGATTCCAAACTGAAACCAATCCTCTGCATGTAATGAGATTAAAATGTTTTCCAAATACGTTAGATAATTCATTGTATCTGCATCCAAGCTATTTTCACAATTGTTGACCTAACAGTTGTATCAGAATCTGTTTTTTGTTAAAAGGTAGTTAAAAGAAACTACAAGCAACACACCACCAGTGCCAGTAACCAATACAACATACCCAAACCTCAAGAATACAATCTTTAGCAGCTTAAGAGTAATAACCTTAATTCACCACCATGAATTACAAAATGAAGCTGCTGTGGGATTGGGATACAAGAAATGATAAAAGTGATGCAAAAGAATAAGATGACAACAGTTACCAGTTCAGCAACTATTGTTTGGCACAAAATATTTATGTCTTGATTCAGCAAAAAAATAATTTACACCAACTGTAGAATTTTCAGACTGAAAATAAAACATAAAGACAGACTAAAAAGCTCTCTGCTGTCACCCTTCTTATGCTGAAAGTAACAAAGCCAGGTGCAATTATCCAATAAATTGTATCCACCAGAGGATAAAACTCGAAACATGAATTTCAATTAGCAACTTATTCTGTTGAGCCTGGCCAAAGTCAGCGGCAGATACTTATCACCTCACAAACATACACTGCAACTCCATACCTTCCTGAATACTTGTGTACATTGTGAAGCATTCATGTAGCTTCAGAAATTTTTTTGTGGGGGGGGGGGGAGGAGCACTGGCTAAATAATGTTGGTCTCACATTAGTCTTTAAAGATACTTAAAAACCTGTCATGAAACTAAATCACAGACATTAACAGCATCTGTACAATAACGAATAGGCTCACATGAACATATGATTTGTCAGATACACTTCCTTGAAACAGCATTCACTTTGTCGGTAAATATATTGGGAGAAAATGCAATAGAAAAGTGGTCAAGCTTCATGTTTGAAGAAATTCCACAGACAAGCAGGCACTCGTTCTAAAATAAACCATATAATATTCAGGTCAACTTATGAGCTATTAATGGCATTTAAAAAGAAAAAAAATGCCAATATTTAAGCAGAAATTCATAAGCATCTTGCAAAGTTAAAGTGGTATACGATGGGGTGAGTGGAGTGGCTGCCAATAGCAAATGCACACATTTATTACAAATTGAAGGGAAACAAATCCACAAATGGGCTGCCAAATCAAAGTCATGCTTAGGGATTGGAAACAGCCACACAACCACAAATCAACCTGATAAATTCGGCTACACCAGCATATATTAAGTGCATTAGATAAGCACACTGACAGGGTGCATTCTACATTTAACAAAGAGTTCTTCAAAGCCCAAACTACGACATTTTTAAAAATGCTCAAGATGCAAAACTTACTCATAAGCCGAACAAGAATTGTTGGAAAAAGTAATCTTAAAATATTCTTTTCATCAGAATGCAATCAACTTACTTCATACAAATAATTGTACTTTCAAGTTCGACAAGCAAAATCACAAAATATAATTGATACCCCTTTACCACAATCTCATTTTTTCTTGCATGCTAACGTACACACATATTTTCAACATAAAGACTCCATTTTGTCATGTTTAAATGCTAACAAAATATGTACACCAATGTCTACGTCAACAAAATGTTAAGGTTGCTGACATCTGAAGTGATTAAGAACCCCCCACCCCACGCCTCCCCCCCCCACCCCCCAATAAAAGGCACCCGTGTCCTACGACTGACTAACTCTAAGTTCCAAATCACTGGTTGACGTTCCCTGCACATCTGATGCCTTCTCCATTTTGGGCATTTTAGCTGGAGACTTTACTTTATCATCAGCTTCTCCAGTATCACTGGCCACCTTTCTTTTTGCATGTTCGGCCAGTATCTCATCCTTTGTAGTTTGTTTGGCCACTTGCAGGATTTCGTCAGCACCTGCGTTCATCATGGATATAGCCAGTTCCCTCCCCAGCTGCTGTGCTCGGCGATACCTGTTGATGTTTTCTGCTTGGTGGCACACGATGCTTATAAATGTCTCACGTCCTTCTGCTACAACCTGGAAATTTCACAAGGCTGTCTTTCAGCTGTAAAATACTTTTTATACCTACTGGTTTCAGTCTCATGACACAACCGAAGGAAAGAACTTGAAACTGTTGACAAAACATTCGCATTCTCACATACCTCTCCGCTCCACCCCTGCCCTTGGCTCCACCCTTTCCTCACACGGGATACACACAACCACAAACAGCAAGACAGAGTTTGTGTGAAAAGTGATACGTACAACTTGATAATTATGATAATCACTAATAAGGACAATATCTTAAAATCACTGAGAATATCCGACTTTCCCTCTTATCCAATGGCGATAAAGAAAGTAAGGGATGGAACACAGAAGAGTTCTCTTCAGAGTCATATACAGTCAATAAAAGACTTTCTTCCCATAAGCAACTACATGCTGGCTCATGATGAAATGCCAATAAAAGGTTGGATAAGCAGATGCTGACAGAGTGTTAATAAACAGGTTTGACAGGCTAGTGTTGACGGAGACCTAATTAAAGGATTTATACACTGGTCTGGACAATGTAAGGCTCTGACAGGCTTGTGTTCATAAAACACTTGTAAGGCCATTGTTAACAGTGTTCAAAAAGTCCTGTCAACTCCAGAAATTTGTTTCTCAGCACCATGACCCCAACATTTCCTGTTCTTCTTTTTGTGCTTTTGGCTACTTTCAAGAGTGACATGTATGTGCAAAGTATCAAAGTGGATTAGGATGCAGCACACAACATACATATTTCTAAAGAAGCAAAAAATAAAAACCCTGGTGTGAGACTGACTGTCAACACCTCAGGAATATTACTCACATTCTGGTCTTTTTCAGTCTTTTCACTGAGGTCAAAAGTCATTTCCTGTTTTACAGCTTGGTCACCACCAATGCTAAACACCCCTCCACGAAGCAAGAGCTATAGCAAGAAGAAAGAATAAAACTTTTTTGATTTTAAAATGCCATGGACTTACTATCAACAAGCAAAATTGGGTGGAACAAAGTATAGGTAGTGAAGACAAAATCTCAATGGAATCTCAAGTAAATATAAACTTGCAGCTACCACATATCTCTGATTAGAACACTGCACACAACATGGAGAAGTGCAAAATAAAATGGGATGGGTTGGGGGAACCAATTTTACACCCAACCACCCCGCCAACTTTCTGCATCAGAATCCGGACAGTGCTGCTGTATCTACTGTAGTGTTCTGAACTTCAGGACAATATTTTAAACATGCTTTTTTCTGCTGTTGTGTAACTGCAGAATTGTAAGCCCTGTTCATACCTCAAATACCACCTTAATTTTTATGGGTGAAAAACAATAATGAATACTCATGCAACCAGCCCAGGAGACTACCTTTGCTGTCAACATTCTAATCCTGCTGTGTAAAGGACCACAAAGATGATGATGTTTGGGATGGAAAGTGCTTCTACTTTGGGAGAGGGGGAAGCAAGCAAGGAATGGGATCTGCAGTTGGGTGTTCTGCGCTGGTGGTTGGTACGTGAGGTCCTGGTTGCTAGTCTCTTTTCTGGCAAGGAGCATCTCAATGAAGGAGATATTTGTGCTGTTCCTTTGGATAACCCCATGGCTATTCGGAACATTTCAGCTGCAATTCAATGAACTTGAAGCTTTCCCACTTCTGTGGTGCAGCCTTCATCAACTAGCATACAGCACTGTATGTGGCCTTGCAATCTCCACATTATGGTGTAATAGATATTTTCACTCATTGTGTCCAGAGGTATCACAACCAATACAACCTACCTTGTCTTACACGGTAGCTGAAAAGAAAAAAAATCAGTGCACCATGGCTTCAGATTGTTTTTCTTACCTTGTCTTTTTTCTTCTCTGTGAAGACTGACACAGGAACACTGCACCCCCCTTCCTGCAGGGGGAAAATAATAAGAGACAGTTAAAATTTTGCCTACACGTGCACTTTCCCAAGGTACATGGCATGGCACTTGATGCTCAGCTGTCTTCATTCTAGGGGGCTTCTACACCCAAGAGCTTGTCTTTCTTATGTGCAGACTACTTTAGTATCCATTTTGACAGTTCTCCTGTTTTTCCAAACTCCTTCTCATGAAGTAGTAATCAGCATTTCTTTTTGCTTTCTAGAATATTTTCTACCCTGTAAAATAAATTTCATACAGCCGCTATTATTTTCGTTTCCCAATGGTTCTATCATTACCAGCATTCTAAGGGTCCCCCCACCACCACCACCACCATCACACCCCCCATGGTTGGTTACAGTTGGAGGATGGAAAAGAAAAATTAAGGTAAATATTCTTGGGCACTTACCAGTCTTCTAAGGAAGGATCTTTCTGCAACACAGCATAAGGCTGTATCCAGATCATTAAGCTGTGAAAGAAGTTTCAGTGTTGCTTCGTCATCAGCTCGGCATTCAATGCCCAGCGCCCCCTGGCATACAGCGTACATGCAGTCTTCAGGAGTCAAGATCTGGGGGGAAAAATGTATGCAGCTTTTGAGGTTTTTTCTTTAAATGCAAAATTGTAGTGCAGGACATAAGCTGTGCCTAAATCTGATCATGTGCCCATTTTATAAACATGCCATAGAAGCAATGTGTACTTGCTGGGCTGGAGTCTTGAAATCAACAGAAAGGCCTCCTATCCCAGTAAGATGAGGGGCACAGATTATTTCATGTGTAAAAATGGCACACTACCTGTAAATCTAACAGGTGCTGTCAACAATTGGCTAAAAGAAAAAGCTTTTCTTAATTTCTGGTGCGCCCTGAAATGTCAGATTGCACATACTTTATGCATGCCACTTACATGAGGCCAGTTTTGTGTGGGCTGATCATACTATCTGTTCATTCAAGCCAGACCTCACCTCTGAGATCAGATGGTGCCAGTTCATCCTTTCCAGTCCAGACACAGCCAGAATGATAGCAGCATAGCAGCTGTTCTCTTCTGACAGCTTTCGGAACCGCGTGTTCAGGTTTCCACGCTACAGGCTAATTAAGGAAAACAGTGTTAGGAATCCAACCAAACGACATGCACTATATGGATGTCTAACCCTATAATCTGAACCCTGCAGTTAGAATCATAAGACAACTAGGTGTTAAATGACGAAATATGTACTCTGTAGAAGGTAACATATCTTCACCCCCTCTGCAGCATCATAATGCCAACTACAACGTCTGAATAAAGATGCTTGAAGACATCACAGCCAAGGATACAATATTTTCAATCTTGAACTGAGGGTACTTTCTCTGCAGCTGTGCTGCCCGCCTCAAGGCACTAGTGCCAATAACACTTCCTGGTGGGAGGTCACTCAGCTTTTTATGTGCATGCTTTGGGTGCATGACAACAGCATCATGGGGATTGTCTCTCCTGAAAGGTTACAAGAAAAGGTAAAGGTTTTTTCTACAGAGAATGCAGAAGCCATATAAATAGATGAACTAAAACTCAAGATTATCACTCAAATGTCCGTGTGCAAAAGCACAAAATCAGTAATGCATTACCAATGAAGTATTAGTAATGATTACCAAAAGTCTCCCAGCATGCATCATCAAAAGCACTTTTCATGACACTTACCTAAAGACACATCCAACTACCAATCCATGAGGTATTTCAGTTGGCAAATCTTTCAATGAATGAACCACAAAGTCAACTTTCTTCTTCAGCAGCGCATCTTCCAGTTCACGGGTAAAAAGTGATTTCTCCCCAATCTAGGGCAAACGGGAGGCATTCAACAACAGTAACCATATAATAGTAAATACTCTTGAAGTACACAGACACCCAAAATGCTTGTCAAATGCCAAGTACATCAGAAAAATGATAAAAAGTAGCAGGAATTCTATGATTAACTATAAATGTATAAAATATTAAATTTTTTCTTTAAATGCTTCCACAACCATTTGCAGTCTAACCAAGGCACCTCCTGCACCACAAACACAGCTGAACCATGTCAAAAAAAAGCAATCTTAAGAAACCACTCCAGACATTTGCAACAAAACGCAGTTTCATTTCTTTAACTGGACTGAATATTCTTTGTAGACAAACATTTTCACAAAGATCTCAGGCAGGAGACATTTTTTAAGAGAAATTTGGACAAAGCTGAACTCGGGCAAAGTCCTTGACAACTGCTTCCATATCTGGTCCACCCACACAAATCCTGCATAAATTTTACTCTGTTGAGAATGAATGACCTTTGTCACACATACCTTAGACAATGCCGAATTCAAGATTTTGTCACCCGTTGTATGCATTGTGACTGTAACAAAGAAAGAATGATCATATTGATAACTTAGCACGTGAAGGACAAATCCGACCTGTATCTGATAAATAACATCTATATGGTGACCTGCTGTATCTGGTGAGTGACCTGTTGTTTCTGGTGAGTGACCTGCTGTATCTAGTGAGGGTAGTTTTACTACATACCATAACCTTTCTCACTAATTGTGCACTTTCTAAATACACAACACAGAAAGAACATTTCTATATTCTGCTGATAGACCACAATATTGATGCTGCATCTTTTAGTAAACCATGTTCCTTAATGTGTTGCCGCCAGTCACTGGCAATATGTACAGATGAGAAAGAAAAAGAACACACTAGAAATGATTAGCATGAAACCAATAACATTACTCTCCAACCTTTATCAGATTGGCAAAGCAATTTTCTGTTGCCACATGATGCCTCATATTTTTAATGCTTACCTGTAGTACCTGTAGTATCTGACCACAGATTTATAGCATTTTGCATTTCTAGTAAACCGCGGATAAATTCTATGAATATTATTAGGCTGGCAAAGGATTTTATGAAGCAAAAGTGTTCTGCAGTTAGGATGAAAAATATTATATATGTTTTACTATAGTCTGAATTTGGAACTGTTTCTGGCTTTTTCATCACACCTTATAAGGCTAAGCTATAGAACTTCTCCCCAAAATTCATTGCACACACTTCAAACTTGATAAGTGGAAAGTCTTACGAGTGGACAAGGTTATTACAGTGTGCTGTGTGCCTATGACCAAGACTTGTAAATAGGCATTTAATATATTCCTTCCCCATTCTCTGAAATTTTCTCCAAACTTCATTGTATGTACATAAAGCTTGACAAGTGGGGAAGTCTTTGTACGGCATAAGTGGACAAAGTTATAACACTGTGCTGTGTGATTGCGAACATGTACTGTGTATAAGCATTAAGTATATTCTTTGCCCACCACTATCAATGCAAGTTTGCAGAAACACACAAATACAGGGATACATATAGAGGCAATGACAAATAGGAGAGGGTAATAACTATATTTTTAATGGGTGGCAACTCTCACTCTCTCTACCAAACAGTTCCTTACATCTTCCTACTCTTGTCGCACACTTCGTTGTCAGCATACAGTCATAAATTAAGTGCTTAGTGACACAAACTGTTCAACTCTGCATACAAACAGTTTAGAATCTTCCAAAATGTTTTAAACATTTAGTAAAACACATCTCATACACCCAGGGCAGCCAGACTTAGTGAAGTTGAAAGAGTGCTGTAAATTTCTCATCTGATTTTAAGGGGCTACCCATGTACAGCACGATAAGCATGTTTTGTAATGCACCAGAGACTGCACAAATTTGGGTTTGTTGCATAAAATACATGTCTTGACAGTACTTCTCAGAATACAAACTGGTGCCCTGATCTGATGACTGTTGGTGTCTAATCAGTGCTGAACACTGGAGAAGTTTTGCATTCTAACGATATTCTGCCAATCACAGTCAATCACTTCAAGTTTAATGGAACATAACTGTGTAATTTCAACCTTGGGTTTACTTTTAAAGGCAAACTGAAACCACTAAACTAACTGTCACTACATGATTTTCAGATTTTAATGTATAATTATCCAATTGAAAGGTTTGTGGATAGTGACCAATGCTTACATATGATCTCTCTCTCTCACACACACACACACACCCTACATTAGTTTGATGCAGGAAATGAGGAAATGTTTGTCAGCCCAGTTATCCTTGGACTTACTAGTTTCAAACTTGAGATCGCCATTGCATTTCTTCAGTTCTTCAATAATTGTGCGAGTCTGGATCAAGGCAAGCTGTTCACAAACAGATGACAAGCTTTTACATTCACATTTCCAAGATAACAATTAGACATTGAGCTAGAAAAGCCCGCTGTCTAACATGAACATATCTATACAGCTTACTGATTCCAAAATTTCTGAAAGAAACTCTATTTACAAGCGTAGTCATGTCTTTGCATTAGTAGTTTAAAAACTTGATTCCATGCAGCATTACAAATCCTAGTACACACATTTTTCCCACACTATTTCCCATCCCTGATTTACCTATTTTCTATGTCTCTCACCACTACCATATCCTTTTGAGCCACCTAGAGGCTACAGCACACAATTACAAAAGCCCTGGGAACCTCCTATCTCTCAAATCAATCAGATCACCTTATCAGTGCTTTAGGCTAGTAGCAGTACTGTACAGAACCTGCTTGAAATAGCAATTAAGGAGGTAGGGGAGAGGGGAAAACACAACACCTTTACTGCAACAGGGTCAGCTAACATTTTATTAAATATAAAGCTTTCTCTCAAAACGGGAAACTTGGTGGTCTTAAAAAGTATTTTTTTATTCCAAATCTTCCTGAACTAGGTAAGAATTCATTCCATTCAAAACTATCACCATTTTCTCACACCCAGTGTACACTGCAATGAGACATTAGCTAAAGTAAAGATGTTCTCAGATCAAAATTTAAACAAAATGTTTGAATATGATGATGATGACAAAATAACTAATAACAAAAATGAAAACAAAATCTTCTGACAATTCCTTGCATTATCTCTCCCATCTGTGTATTATTACTGCTGTCACATTAAAAAATTTTCACAGATCATAAACTAGTGCACCCTACCAAATAAATTTTATAAATGTGAATTCTATTAACTGTAATGAATTTATTTAGGGGAAAATCGCCATGTACTTCATTTGGCTGCCATTTTCTGACTGTGAAAGAAACAGTACAAAACTGCAAATGACAAAAGGCTAAACACATAAAGTGTGACTAGAACAGAAAGGTTACGTTCACATGAAGAAGCTGTCCCACTATCCGATGATGCTGTTAATGACACTGGGGTGCCCACAAGAAAATGTCAAACAGGCACGACATACACTCAGCTTGCTACTGTGGATGTCTGTGTGTACACATGCATGCAAATGCATTACGTAGAATGTGTCAACTTACAAATGATCCCCACATTCATCTACAGGAAAAGATTCTGAGTGCTAGGTGCATACAGCCAAATAAGCAGTTTCTACTGGGGAAAAAATCAACATATGAAAAAGGGTAATTAGTGACAGTCGTGCATATGCTGCATTTATGGAAAGGTATCTTCCAGTCCCACATCCTCTTTTCATTTGACTGATAGGGGTTCGCAAGAGCTCAACACCAATGCCCTGTGAACAACAGTCAGCAATGAGGCCCTTTTTTTTTTTGTCAGGGGAGGGTTATTACAAATATCAAATTACAGCCACAATCCACTGTGGGTAAGCCATATCACGTTTTATTGTTAAAAGTAGATGAAATAGATGCCTGATTACAAGACATACTTGAGACTGATTAATGAAAACAGAAATGTGACAAACTGACATTAAACTAAAACCCTTAGTTTTTTTAATACTACTTTACTAGAAAATATTTGGAAAAGTTTCTGTGGTCTACACAGTTTAAAAACACACTTTTCATACATTCATGATGCACTCCAAGTCCAAGCTGTGGACACAATCATTGGTGGATTGGGAATAATTAAAGTTAAAACACAAAGTTACATCCTGTGACCTACAAATTTTGCTGCCATTAAATTTTAGAATCAAGAAGAAGCCTGCATTCTACACAACCACTCCTTAAACTTAAGTTAAAAACATTAATAATAAACACTAAGACACATACTGACATAGTCAATAAATCTGACTGATGCACTCTACTCTTGGGTCACCTTTACTCAGCTGGCTTTGAACTTTACAAACATCGCTTTGATAATAAAACGACCTTTACGTGAATTCACACATAAATCAATATTACTCATATTAGTAATTACCAGAGAGATCATTTAAAATGTATGAAGTCTTATAAAGTATAAGTAAAGCTAACATCGACTACATTCATATTATCAATCCTTGTCTTCGGGGCTTGCATGTCCATGACCGTAAGCTCACGAAAACACTACTATTGTATACGAAGGCATACGGTGTACTAGTGTAATCACTGTAAAAAGTGTAATGTGTAGCAAAGGTTACGGAGTCAAAACTTACCTCACTCTTTCTCGAGCCAACGCGTACTATTCTATCACCAGACATTCCTCAGACTTCTTTACAGTTAAAGTATCGTTTTGTATCCGAGTGAATATGAAAAGGATGGTTTTGTGTTCGGATAACACCATACGTCTGCGAACAACTGCAAAGAAACGCGGATCCCCTCAATTCCCGATCGTCGGTAAACTACGCAAGTCACCGGTAAAGAGGAACATTTCTCCCTCCCTTAAAAAAACACACACACACACACACACACACACACACAAGAGATAGCACTCAGTTTATTTCAAAACAAATCCTGCAGTAAATCCTTGTTCTTCTTAAACAAAAACACAGTTCATTTAATCGATTTTGTGTTTTATTATTCCCAACATTTGTTTTCACAGAAATATAAATATATTTTAGGATAACAAAAGTAACCTAAGCACCGGCAAAACGTTCGGGTTCTTTCGTACACATCCGGAAAGGACGTTCCTACGTCATCTAGCCCTAAGCACACTGCGCGCAGTGGTGGGCGGTACTTTTATAGCTATATTGCTTGCCCCAAACTGTGTGAAGGAGATATATATATAATAAATGTGCCGGCCGCACCCACACACAGAGCACGTTTCACCCAGATCACATGTGTACTGTAGATAGTCTTCAATCACATTAAAACATCATATGTACTGCATTACTAATACTAATAGTAATACCGATCGAGCACGCGCAATTAATTTCATTCCCCGCCCTATAAGTAATATTAAATACGTAATATTAATTAAGTTTACAGATGTTTCATTTTCAGTGCATGCACCATGTACAAGAGTGGAGTGAGTATAGGTAACACGCATAAGCATGTTTAATTTCCTACCGTTCTTTACTTACGTCTGATTATAAACAAAAACAGCATCACGAAGTGCACACGATATAAAAATTAATAAATAGAGTGGTTTTAGTCTTTATTTCCGGCAACGAAAGGCAATGGTCTATCCACAAACAAAAACACTATGGCGAGTAGTAGAAAATTGATCATCTATAAAGTTGGGCAAAAACATGACCACGTGACTTCCAAACGGCCGCTGTCTTTGCACCTGCGCAAAGTACAGGAAGTACAGGTAGGGGACAGGTAACCTGTGTTAAGTTGCTTGTCGGTTATGGAGAGTGAGAAATAAACTACAGCGATGGAGTTGCAGTGGTGTTTATTGCTCATTGTGGGGTGTATATCGTTAGGTGAGTAGTTCGAATTGTTAATATTTGTTTGAACTTGAAATTTATAACTCATTACATTTTCGTAAATTCTTAACTGAACCACATGGTGTTGACCTAGATGTAGATCTATTTCCGCATTTGTGTTTTCAAGATCACCGCATTGTAACGGAAATCTGTTCGTTCTTTTAAATTATGTACAGTCCACAATTTACACCTTTTTAGTTTAGTGATAGACACGACCCGATCGAAGAGTTTAAGAAAAAGGGCAGGACCATCTTTAGTGGCATTCAAACTGAAGTTCTTTGGCTGGTTACTCGAGCTAGTCCTTAGTAGAAACTGCCATGCACTTAGTATAAATAGGGTCCGAGACACGTTTATCAAATGTAGAAAGACTAACTGAACACAATAAACTGGTGTAACTCATAGCATGTACGGTGATTAAATATTTTAAAGAATTATAAGTTATTCATGTGCCGTGCAAAATTTACCTAGAACAATAAAAATTCCAGGTAAATTTCGCGCATGTTCAAGTAGAACTTATAACTAGTAGAACTGATTGAGGCTTTGCAATGCTAAAATAAGGATATGGGGTTTAGTGGATTAATCAAGGATACCATGCCGAAAACAACAGTTTATTTTTCAATGCGTGAGGATTGTTCAGTAAGTGATTGATCAGAAAGGTACACAGTTTATCAGACTGGGTAAACAATCGCATAAATTACTTTCATTTAGTTATGTGATCATAACGCAAGCAGCATAGCAATCAAAGGTAACAGAATACTTAATCACAAAGTTTGTAACAGTTATGAAATATTTTGTTTGCCAGTACGTGCACAAGATCCAGAAATTGTGGATGAGATCTGGCCAGAAGTCCAGCAGGTTGGTCGAACGGGGCGTCTGAACTGCACTGTCACATACAAAAAGGCCAACACGGTAAGGCACTGGAGAAGTCTCCACTTTGATGTAGGTTTTAGTCTGTCTCACTCTCATTGTGTAGCTGTGTGCAGTTTTGACACAAAATTCTTCAGCTGCTGGCAGTGGCAGAAATAAGTCAACAAGTCAGCATAGGTTACAGGAGTTAGCAGCATCTCTCATCGTGCTTGTAATTTTTGTGTGTCCAGAAACAGAAGACCTGTTTCGTTCCTGTTATTTACTGGTGTCACACTGTTAAACATGAGCTTGTCATAAATATCAGCTATCATGCTTTTTTGATATTTGTGCATGTTTAGTGTCCTACACGGAGCCACAAATTAAGGTTAGACAAACATCACCCTTGTAAAGCGGTGCCTACAGGCTTTTCCAGAGATCCATGCACATTGGACATTTTAAAATTAATAATCTAAAATAAAAATTTCCCAAACATTATATTTGCTTGAGATTATTATCTACAGACTAACCACATTTTATTATTATATATATATTTCTTTTTCATGTTTTCACTTTTAGAATTTTCATTGACTTCGTTTAAAGGATTTTCTTTTTCTTTTCCAGGTTGTGTGGGAGTTTGTTAAGACAAAGGAAACCATCTCCTCGGATGAAAGCGTAGTCCTTCCAATGAACCCCATGATTGGAGGACTTCGCAAATACGAGGTGCAAAGTCGCATAAATGGAGACAGAA
Organism: Lanistes nyassanus; assembly: GCA_004794575.1. NCBI lineage: Eukaryota > Metazoa > Mollusca > Gastropoda > Architaenioglossa > Ampullariidae > Lanistes > Lanistes nyassanus. The sequence goes on along the minus strand of SMGT01004427.1, from coordinate 238 downwards.
CTACTTTCATGCTGATAGTTCGACGCCTGTTGGAGGTAGATGCAGGCACATATAGATGCTATGTTCGAATCCAAGCCACATCTTTTCAGCAATGGCCTTCAAAGCTGGGAACGATCACAGTGCAAGGTAAGTGTCAGGTAGCAAAATTTTAGATCCTTAGTGGATTGTCTGTACTGCTGATGCAAGTGTAACCGGCACACACGTGGCCCAAGTGGCAAAAACCAAATTTACCAGTGTG
>SMGT01004426.1:61990-72762 GCA_004794575.1 Lanistes nyassanus | reverse complement strand
GGTGGTGGTGGTGGTGGTGGTGGTGGTGGTGGTGGTGGTGGTGGTGGTGGTTTTCAAATAGGCAAGGTCTAACACCGATGTGGTGGTTAGAGACTTCAGTAGAGACAGGCTACTGTTGGTACAGCACAGAAGGAACAGGCCGGAGAGTGAACATATACATTTAACGTGTATATTATACATTATGCCTTTTGTCACATTCATGAACAGTTCCTCCAAACTGACCGACCGACCGACGGACACATTAATAGCTACTTAGGCAGACAGGTACATGGACAGACATACACATGGATAAACGCGCACCTTTTGCTGTCTGCTCTATAGTTTGGGAGGTCAAGGAACACGGGGTTGAAGTACGCCTCCACCTTGACCGTGGCTTCAGGATCACACTTGCTGGAGTCTGGATATAAACAAGTAATAACTGAGAGGTACCAGGCAGGTTGTTGCTGGGATAATTGTTTGTGTCAGATAACTGCATTCGCTTGGGATAATTGTTTTGTCAGATAACTGCATTCGCTTGGGAGAATTGGTTTGGGCAGGTAATTGATTTAGTTGGGAATAATTAAATTACACAAATTGTCAGGATCCGACAATGATGCTTCTCCCGAAGTGAGAGCTTGAACTACAGTAGTTCATCTCCGCGGAAAAGCCATTAGTTGCCCAGTTAGAGGCTACAACAGTGACGTAATCACTGCACGTCACGCACTAACTCTTCAAACTCAAAGGTGTGCAACCACGGGCGTACTTTTGTCCAGTTACGTGAACAACAGTGGAACGAAAACGTGTTTTGCCTGCACGGGAGCAGAAAATCACACCAGTCTTTGGTCACTTCAGCCATTCGTCAACCGCTGTTCTGCAATCGACACTTCACTTCAACCATTCTTCTGTCAGCGCTATCTTTAACACCACTTAAGCGATTCCAGTCATTCTTTGAGTTTTACAACCGCTGGTCACTTTTAAACAAATTTGCGCCAGCCATTCAAGCAACTGCTCAGCCACTACAAAGCTCTAGGAAATTTCAAGGATTCAGCCACTCCCCAGTCACTGCAGGATTCAAGCCACTGTTCACCCCCCCCCCCACCCCTACATTCAAGTGAATGTAGGACGTCATTCCGTGCAACTCACACTTGTCCATGGAATAGTACTTCAAAGCGAAGCCCCTGCCCGTCAGATGCTGGTCTGTGTGAAACACCACCAGCACCGATCCTCCACTGGATCTGATGACTGGCACCTCGTTTCCACACCACTTGCTAAGCAACGGCTTGGTGGGGTCCATTCCTTTGTGAGGTGAAGGTCAGCCGACATGTTACAGATAAACGACGTCAAACTATTTACTATAGGTCAGCTATCATTATGCCGGTCTAATAACTCCACACAAACTGTGCAGACTTTCTGGGAGTTTCTTTGAAGGAGAGAGGGAAGCCTGTATTTTCTTTTAATATTGACGCTGACCAAGTCATACATCACCAACTTTTCCCACCAATACACTCCGAGTTCTTTTTCCTGTGTGTGTGTGTTGGGGGGGGGGGGAGCACATTCGGGATGCACTGTCTCATAGGACAAATCTTCTGCCAGGAATCACAGCATCGTGAATAATCCTACGGCTCTAGTGCACAATATCCCTGCAGCCATGAATTTTCCCCGGAGCCAATTATGCCTGTCTGATGCCAATGCGTGCGAGGTTCCATGTCTGGAAAATTTGTTGATAACAACCCCCTTCAGCAATAGTGTCTCAAAGCATTAGAGTCTGAAACCGTTCGACACTTCGGCATCCGTTACACACACTTCTAGGGATGTTTTGATTGGCGTGGGAAGCCCCATATAGACAGTTTCACAACCTTTGAGGTCCTTAAAAGTGTGTGTATTGGGTGTGTTTCTGCAGCAGTATATAATGCACTGTATTGTATATGGTTATCATTATAATAATAGTAATTATTATATTATTTATTGTTTTGAACAAGAGTCTTCACAAAGTGATTTTTTTAAAACTTGTTCGCGGAGAGAAACAGTTGTCCTATCTTTGAGTCCCCCATATTCTCTCTTTTTCCCTCTCCTTTCTTCTCTCTATTCTTTCTGGTCTATTCTCCTCATTTGTTTTGGGGAAATGGATTCAATAGCTTTAGGAAAACGGATTAAGGCAGATAAAGAAATATTGCCTCATCTGTTATCGTTATAAATACTGTTACTATTATTATTTTTTATTATATAAATAATAAGATGCTCTACCGACCGTTACGGTAGCGCACCCAATACGCACACAATACGCCTCCTATGCGAACCCGAATTAATATCCTTAAAAGTGTACGTAAAATACACAGGGAGAATGGTCCTTAAGATTTTTATGTCCAGACGAAAAAGTACGAATGCTCGTGCAAGCCAGTCCCCTGACATGTATGTCGGGTGGTAATTTACGGTCCTCCTCCCCAGCAATATTCTGGAAATAGCTAAACACGATGATCTAAACTACTATAATAATACTGTGCAGTAGTGGTTTAAGCATTAACCCTGTAATGTCATAAACACACACATGTAAATATAGTCTAAATTAGACTTTTTAGGGCTGCAAACATTTTGTTGTACCGTCATAAATTGCCACGTAATCCTCACAGTCGCCACCATCCCAGTTGATTACGTCACTGGCTACGGCCTCGATCTGAACGATCTGAGCAGACGATGCCGTTAGGACCCACTGGCAGTCCTCGTTGCTGCAACAGTCAACAAAATGTGTCGATTTTTAAGAAATATTTCTGGACTGTGTGATGAAGGGCGTTAGGGGAAGTCGAGAATGGGGATGGGGTTGGCGGAAACTGGATGCCCAGCGAAAATCGCCACCCTGCAAGCAGTTGCACACGCAGAGAAACAGCCAGCAGGGAACAGATTTGAACACGAACTGATTCTCTAATGAATCACTTGTGTAACTGCTGGTTGTAGTTAATAATGAGTATCAAGAATTCAAAAGAAATTAATTGGTTCGAGCGAGACCCAGTTTATCCCGAAGTTAGTTGTAACTGGCTGCCCCGCTTGGGTGTCTTTCGAGCATGACATCGTTCGGGCTTCGTGAATCCCCAGAAACGCTCAACTGCCATCAAGGGACCCACAAGCACGTCATTTCGCGTCATATTTCGTCATTTTTTTCATCGCATATCGCTCTCTCGCTAGGTAACGGCACGCACCAAATCTGTCTGCAAACCAATTTTAAAAAATTGAAACAGCCAGTGTGTGGGTGTGGGTGTGTTCACGGCACACGATTCGAGAAATCTATAAGATCTAAGATGAAAAATCTTTCACGTATACGGCATCTGATAGTGGCACTCACTTTTCATAGTTCACTGGATATAGCGGTGACGTCAGCATGTCCACAGTGGGATGAACATCTTTGTAGATCACTTTCTTGCCACAAGATTCCCCCGCAACTGTAAAATACGCGAGAGAGTTTCTCAACCGGTTGAATCTGCGTCCGATGGATAAAGCTGCCTTTCTGAAGGTGACCATTCTATGCATGGCCAAATTAGGCAAAATAAACGCATATATATATATATATCAAGTTAAATATTCTATCTCCCTACCCAGTCCCCACATACATGCATATTACAAATCTTTCTATAACGTGTTTTACTATATAATATAATGAACAGCTAATGTGATACTGCAAAGAAAAGGTTCAAGGAGAAAGCGTTTTCCGGGGTAGTGTTTATGACAAAAGGTGAGATTATTTTGTTGGATCAACTTTCTGATATCTGCTAGAGCGCTAACCTTGTAGCAAGCTGTAGGGATGAGGAGTGGATGGGTCCTGATGTAAATTTGCGAGTCTCTTCTCTTGCAGGCAGCTGATTTAGTTCTTTCCCTGTTGTTAATTGACTTACTCCATCCGTGTGCGACCAGTTCTGGTGGTAAAAAGTACTCGACAGATCGACGCACTTAATTCTTCTTTCTCATTGTCTTAGGGTCTTTTTTTTGGTGGGATGTGGGGAGTGCTTTTGCCTCTGCGTTTCCCAGCACTCGACACCATTTTGAGTGTTTTTTTTAAAAAAAATATTAATTAAGATTTCACAAGACCTTCCCATGGTGTGAAGGCATTCACTCAATGTTTGCCCCTGGGATAGCAGGCACGAGCCATTATTGGTTCTGGAGACGTCTCACGAGAGTTGATTGTCACTCATGTCGGACTTCGCGTGCAGATTCCGCGTGCGTGTGTGTGTGTGTGTGCGTGTATGTGTGCGTGTTCGAAAGAAGAGAGAGAGGAAGGAGAAGAGAGGTGCAAGAGGAAAAACTTAGAAGTAAGAAGGACTAAGTTTGTTTTGTGTGCATGTTCAAACAAAAAACCAGCAGTTATTGTTCGGAAGCGATTACTAAAAATACTCATTCAGCAAAATTCTTTATTTTACTCTCTGCGTCCGTCTTGATGAAAAAAACCCCCAATAAACTCAACGACTTAGGACCAAGACTAGTTTTGTATGAAACCTTGTAACTTGCAAGCACTGAGCGAAGTCACTTTTTTTTTTATACTTCGACGGCAGGAATTAACAGACTAGTCGAATGTTCACCACGCAGAAGCAAAGAGACGATGGTTGGCGTGCAATCAACTGCACCAACACGAGATAAAAGGAAACGCGCAATGGCATGGCATTTTTCCGATTTCCATCGGAGGAAGACAGGTGAGTTTGATATCGATATCACGCAATCAGTACTATGTAGGACTGCATAGTGTATTTCAGTTTTAGTCCGGCTTGACAATCTTACATTTCTGTTTCTCGTATTTATGTCCTTTACCTACCCATTCAGCCCTTGCGTCAGCTGTCAGCTCCGCCAGCACTAAATTTGTTGAAACATCACGCGATAATTAGGTAACAAAATGTGCACACAGTGCTTGAAAACTATGTTGGGGGGGGGACATCTTCAGAAAATAGTCTACAGATGTCGTTTGTTACGTACGAATGCCTGTTAGTGTTAGATCTAGACATTCAGTATGTGGAATAGATCAGACACTTCGTCAGATTAGAAAAGCAGGCAGGAAGATGGGTTAAGAAGTTCATGTGTAAAACAAAAAAACTACCAAAGAGTCACTGTAAATTACGAAAATACTGTTTGAAATCAATTTCGAAATAAATTCTCTACGCCCAAATGAAAAAGAATTACGTTGAAAGTTCGCACAAGACAAACTAAAATTACTGGGAAAGAGTTTTTTTCCAGTGATTACTTATATCAGAAATAGTTTGTACAGGATTCCACAGGATTCCATTGGGATCATTTATCGTATATCTGCCATAGCATTATAATGTAACAATATGCGTACCAGCCGTAGGCAGTAGGTAGGTTAGTGAGGGGCATATAGTACAGTTTAGGAGAGGATATGGGATATTTGACAGGGCTGGGAATTGACCTGCAATGCACTCAGTCAACTATAAACATAGAAGCTGTAGTTCCCCCACATGCACTGTCCACCTGCCAATCACACGCACATCTGCACATACAGAGCGTGGGAAGTTAACAGTGAATACATAGGTATATAAACCCTAGTGGGAATTAATAGATAGAGTAGTAGACAGACTGATGAAGCAGGATAGTCTGAGAACTACGGATATCAACTGAGTTTGGGTTCTTCTTTTGGCTTGCTGCTGCTTTTCGCATTTTGGCTATTCGCATTTGGCTTCTGTTAGACTTCTGAAGGATGGATTGTCCGGAGTTACAAAATTGAAGAAAGATATGGAGACGGTAACACTGGGTGTGTCGAATAAAAAGCACTGAATTACAAAGCATTTGTGGACTTCTGTATTTGTGGTGCGCGTGAAACCGCCCACGGAAACAATTCTTCATGGTGCCACACGACATAATATAACAATAGTTACTTTAGCGTGCTTTTCGGTGATTTATCATTCTTTCATGTGTAGACTTTGGGATTATAACAGTCTCCGTCTGGATGTCATGGGAAAGATTGATCAGATCAATTCAAGGTGCCATCCGAAATAGAAAGACTAATGTGGAATGCGGTTCCCACGCTCTTTGATGTTCCTAATCCACCCCCACAGATAATAATGAACAGACAAATGAAAGATCTAATGCTGAGCTATCGTCCAATGCTGAGCAATCACATAAAAACAATTCATACAAGCTGATTCAGGTGAATTTTATATTTGTGATATATTGTACGCAGTATGTTGTATGTTACCAAGATGAGAAGCAGCTCTGTAATTAAATTGTTTTTCCTAGTTCTAAACAAAATACGGTTTGTTTGGTGCATTTCAGATTTATAGACTTTTTTCCCAGAAATGTAAGGATCACATCAAACCAGCTACCCAAATTATCATTTTAGCACCAACAAAACTATGAACTGCCCGTACATGTTTATTAAAGCATCATTACTGACATCATGAGCAGCCCCTGCAACACACCTTGACAGTGAATGGGCGAGGACTTTATTATTCCTATCTCCCTACTTGAAATGCCGCCCAATGACTCAATCTTATATGCAGGCAAAACAGAACATATTAGTTTATATTGCTGGTTATATTATTGTCATTACGCTGTCATAAACGGTGTGTAAATCACGCAAAGGTTAGTTTACAGGTAAAGTACGTGATGGGTACAGAACAGGACATACAGTTGCTAAACGAAATCTTTAAGAAACTTGTTTGAAATTTTTAACTGATCGGAGTCCTGGGCAATGCTTACAATAAAAATAGTATGACAAACAGCAATTCAATTTTATAAAGTTAATTTCGAAAACCAGAAGTATAACGAAACACCTCATCTTAATACTTTATAAAGACATGAAGCTAGACCTAACCTTCCTCCCTGACATGCACTTACATGCACGCACCTTTATTTCTTCTCTTTTTTAAAAATTTTCTTTCAAATGAGTAAAGCAAAGTTAAATATCTAAACCTGACTGCATATAAAACAGCATCAATATTTCCCTTGTAGGCTCGGTTTCCCAGTCAAGATTTTGCCTTATATCTCGGTTGTATATTCCCCAAGAAGAACCCGATTCGGAGAAGCTATGATCTATGATAGCGCTGTTAATTCATATCATGTCGCTCGCACTGCGTGCACCACTTCCTTCATCCTGAAATGTAATGTACGGTTGTAGTGTTAAGCGTCGCTGTCTTTAATGCCAGCTGCCGGCAACAGGAAACGTCAAGATTTTTATGTTATAATCACCGACGTATGCACGACGCTGGCAAGACAGAGAGCGTTGGTCAGCTTGTATGACACGCCTAGAGGCCGGACTATGGCTACCCAATTTTTGGTAGGAAGCCATTAATGCACTGTCTTAGGAGACAGTCTCCCACGGGTCGTACCTGCAGCCGTTCGGTTCAAACAGTGTTGTAGCCATTATTTTCGATTACAAGAGCTTGATTTACTGTTTACAGCTGTTGCTATGCCAGTCTCGTGCACCCAGAGCTCCCTAAATGTCCTGGGAAGTCCCCGAGTGTGACCTTCAGTGTGGAAATATCTGCTACCCACAGAAACGAAGCTTCTTCCTGCACATCGAACGCTGAGCAGAACGCATTAAAAAGCAAAACCCCAAAGCATCGCAGAAAGAGAAACTGGTTTGGCACCACTGCATTTCACACGTCAGTAAGAGTTGCCGGAATCATTTCATTGAAAAAAACTGCAGGGGTATACCACTGCCAGACAACTGCTGGCAGACTGTGCATGCTTTCTCGGCGTTGTACCTGACCATAGCCTTGCGGTCTGACCCGGTTTTGAATATAAAACGCTGGTGGATGCTTGGTGAAATGACAATCCAACCCAATGTGTCGTTGGAACAATCTTACTGTATACTTACCACTCACTAAAGGTGCTAGCCACAGGATAGCCAGTGTGCATGACGTCAGCGAGGAAAATAAACAGACAGAGCAGTCCCGTGATGTCATCGCTGTCGCATGCAGGATCCACAGTTCTTCCTCGATCCTCTGTCCTTCAAGGACACATCCAGCCTTGTTTACAAATACCGAAGAGAGGCTCTAATCGTGTCTGGCAGGAGCGCGTGCAGACGGCAAGAGACGGCACGCGCACGCAGTGCATGCTAAGGTTCTTCTCTGCGGAGTGTCCATCGAACCTGTTCGATCGTGACCTCATTTTTTGCTCCTCCCTACCCACTCCCTTCCCCAGCCATTAGAGGACTGCTGTGGCCAGTATTCTTCGAGGATGGACGGCATCTTGGGGCTGCTGCCAGCCTGCGATGCCAGAACGCGGCAGCGGCCACTGTAAGAGGCGCTATAAATAACCCAGAAAGAGGATACGGCAAAAATCTACGGGTGACACCATTAGCGGGGTTGAGTCGAGGTCAGAGGTTAAAAGGACAAGAAGGGGTGGCGGTGGCTGATGGGGTGTGTGAGCGACGTGTTGCATGCTGGGAAGAGGCAGTGCGAGAGTTTAGTGACGTTTACTAAGAGAAAGTAAGACATTTGCGAGGTGAAAAATTAACTAGTCGAGGCTTTCATGAAGTCTCAAACGACTCGCAGCTGAAACGAACCTTTTTCGTCCTCTTTCCCATGACCCCTGGAATGAAACAGAAAATTTGTTTCAAACTGCACCAATCAACCAGCCAGCCTATACCAACGGCAGCCATCCAGCCATTGAAACTTCGTATAGTATTGGCACACACCATAACTCTTTCTGCTTCAGGAACGCTTTTCTGCCACAAACAGCGAAAATAAGTCCACCTGGCTGTTCGCAGCCAAGCTTTGATCAGAGTCCAGTGAAGACACCTAATCCACCACAATGGGAGAATGTTCACCAAAGCTGTCTTTCATGCACGGAAAGTTTCATACAATTTTGATGAAATTAAAGCACTTTTTTGCTGGCGTGTCACATCATCGATTCCGATGCATCTGTAATGAAACGACGGTCGACTTTCAGCTCGGGGTTGGGTTCTGTGAGATACAAGCCTGTCCTAACAGCTATGATCAGATATCCCCTGTTCGTCCTGCGTTATTTTGCATCAGTTTCACGAGGAGATGCGAATGCCCTTGCAACTCGCCCCCTGGAAGCCGATGAACATTGTCAGTTATTCATCGTAGATCAGCTGAACACCCGCCGCCACCTGGTGGCGTCTGCAGCAAAACGTGCAGCCTATAAGATCAGTTTCGTCATGGCACATGGCCTAAGAGCTTCGCTCTGCTGTGATACCATCTATGCTCTGCTCTGGAATTTTGCTTCACTCTATCGATTCTTCAACAGGCTGATTATCACAAGCATTTCCCAGTAATGAGATCTTGCGTAATAAATTTATCAGAAATAGAGTCTGAGGGCAATGTCATTAATTTTGTCTGCTGAACACTTTTGCAACGAGCCAAATACGATAATGTAGGTATCTACACCCATGACTTTGTCTTTCAAGCTTAAGGGATTTTTCCCCGATGCTTTTGAAGACGCAAAGCTGTAAAATATGACTGTTTTCACAGATTTCCCCGCTTGCCACGATCTGCTATTTTCATGGTTTTGTTTACCCCTGTGCTGCTGTGACTGCCGACTCGGTTTCAACCCCCCCCCCCCCGACACACACACACACACACACACACACACGCACACGCACCCACAAATCCTTACTTGAAGGTGAAAGTCGAGACCGTCATGTGACCAACTGTTAGCCTCACGGACTCCAGAATAACAACGTTTCCGCGCCACTAGGCAGATCCCTTTACAAATGTACCACCATTTAATATGCATGCATTAGTTTCTGCAATGTCCAAAATTTAATCATCGTCATCACCATCGTCGTCGTCGCCATGTACATCCCCTGCCGCACGATCAGTCCTCCGGGTGTCTCGGTGCTGGGGTCGAGTCAGTCTTCTAAGTTCTAGCTGTCCTCAGGTGTGGCCCGTCCTACTGGCGTCTGCCTCAAGGTAACAGTGCCAGGTATTTCCTACCCGGGCACTTATCCTTCCCCCTGGGGTTCCATGTGAAGGCTTGTCTTTGGGTCCTCAAAGCTGGTTTAGAGGGTCCATCTCCAGCGTTTTTGAAGGACCTCATCTCCTGCGAACTGCTATCTTGTTCACTGCCACAGTTCTTGCTTGCTCTGGGCCAGTGGATCCGCAGCTGATCTCGAAACTGTGGGTCACCGGCATCGTTCAACACGTTCAGGAAGGTTTGGTTGAAAAGTTTGAATTGCTTGGAACTGTTAACAGTGTTATTGCTACACCGTTTGAGCAGGAGCCGAGATCTGTTTTGGATAGTTTCCTTCCTTCCACTCTGATGGGACACTTTCCTCTCCCCAGATCCCGAAGAGGGGATCCAGCAATTCCACTGAGGTCTCCAGTTATGTCAGCCTTCAGCGCGCCTTTTGCTGGGATGCTGTTGATTCTTGGTGCCTTGCCATTTCTTAGCCGCTTGACCGCTTTAAGGATCTCTTCTTTGCTATGTGTACTGTAGTCCGTAGGAGAGCTATTATATTTATTGTTGGCTGACTGGACTGCCGGTGTGTTCTAATGGGACGATCTGTTGTTCATCGAAGTGCTCCTTTAGTTCCATCTCTTCTTCCGTCGATCCTTGCCAGAGATTGTATGTCTACCCGTCTTTGTCTTTCACAGGGCTTTCTGGATTATTGAACTTTCTGGACACCTTTTTAGTGGTGGCCTAGGCGCTCCGCATGCCCCCAAGTACGGCCACGTTCTCAGACTCCACTGCAATACGCGTAGTCGAAATTTATATAATACTTCCGTACAGCCCTTAAAACTGACCATCTCTTTCGTCTTGCCTATCCGTTAACCTGCGTGTAATCTATATGTGCGTATGAATGATAGATTCCAGTGTATTGTGTGTGTGTGTGT
>SMGT01004426.1:32005-52445 GCA_004794575.1 Lanistes nyassanus | reverse complement strand
TACTAATCCACGCTAAAGAAACTTCACTGGTTTCCTGTTTCCAAGCAAATGAAGTACAAAACTGTGTGCATCTGTTAGAACATTCTGACAGGAGCTGGCCCATCCTACTTTTCTGATCTGATTTCTCTATACACACCATATGTTACAACATTCTGACAGGATCCTACTTGTCTGATCTGATTTCTCTATACACTCCATGTGTTACAACATTCTGACAGGAACCACATCCCCATCCTACTTGTCTGATCTGATTTCTCTATACACTCCATCTCGTGTACTTCACTGTTCCTCCCATTCATGTCTTTTCCAACAAAAATGCTTCAAGACAAATGCAAATTGCATGGCCTTCGCAGTTTCTTTGTCTATGGTGCTCGACTTTGGAACTCCCTGCCCTCTCACGTCACTCTCCTTCCTTCTCATCCTTCAAATCCAACCTTAAAATCTATCTCTTTACCCTTTAATTGGATCATGTATGTGCGTGTCTGTGTGTGCGATTGTGCTTGTACTAGATGATGATGATAATTATAAAGCATGGTGGTGAATACACACAATGGTGCAGAATTGTTGTGATTCAGGTGGTTTGGGTTACAATTATCATTTGACATGTCAGTAGCACCCGCCAGTTGTAAACATTGTACTTTTTTTCACTACATGCTCTGTGTGTGTGTGTGTGTGTGCACATGCGCGTTTAAGATCAACACCTGAGATTATAAACATAGTATTTGTCACTTTCAAACTGATGCAAACATGAAGTCTAAGAATGTAGCCCTTGTAATGTTATATTGAATGTTTTGTGGCTTTTTTCCAGTAAAAGGAAATATGATGCATAATGTGTTTGCTTCTGAAAAGAAAACCCAGTGCTTTGTGTGTGTGTGTGTGTGTGCATGCAGGGTCATGCATACGTGTGCATTGCAAATGCAGTTACAGTATGGGCTTGTCACTGTGTCAGTCTTTTCTGCAATTTTTTCCCAGTTCTGTTTCCTCTACCCATTCTGATTTGCATGTGAGTGTACCTACATTTTTGGACAACACATGCATCCTGGTGGCATCTGGGATCGGCCTGACAGAAAAGGAAGATGGATCAATTGACCCTTTCCAGCACAGTTTCATGGGCCAATAGTTTTTCAGTAACAAGCAGTAGCATCCAACAAAAATTACTTTGCCTCAAAAAAATCTGTGGGGAGAGAAAAGAGAGAGAACGCATGTCATGAAAATGCTTTGTCATGTGACAAGCAAACATAACGCCGAGTCTCATTGAGAAATGCCATTCACCCAGCCAGTATTGTTCATATTTATTATACAAGGAATTTTTGGAAACCATCAGGGCCTAGTTGTTCTTTTCTTAGGGTAATACAATACTTTCTTGATGTCATTCACAGTGATGGCAGGGTTGCATAGTTTGCTTTAAATTACTGCTACTGGTACAAATCTGAATCTGGTTTTTGTGTGCAGATGAACTACACTAACATCTACTTGATGAATGAAAGTTCTATGTGTACATTATGTCATAAAGTTCTCTCATTTGCATACACTATACAGCCTGTGTAATATGGAACAAAATATTTTCTTGCAATGTGCTGCAAATCTCATGGTGTGTCACAGTCTGCCTTCATCAGTAGCCTGGGCATTCTTTATGAAATTATGATAAGTAATCTGAATTGATGAAACTGTTGATGTGCCATTGTTAGGAACCTGGTAAAGCGAGACAAAGTGGTTAAGTGCTAAAACTCGTATAACTTAATGTCAACAAAAACTTCACCGAAATCAATGACTATCACTTGTACCAGTACAACATCATGTTGAACATGTAACATGTATCCAGACATTGCACGCTGCACACTGAAGCCACGAATTGTGAAGAGAAGTGCCATTGTCATCTTGAAAACATATTCCACAGTGAGATGGTACCTTCATCGAAAAGTTGCACAGCAGATATTGTTCGGTGCCCATCAGCTGGTTTCTTTAATTTTAACTTCGTCACGTGATGTGAAACGAAGGGATGTTACTCTCAGTCTCAATCCTATGTTTTGTTGCCCAAAATGGCGGCTGCAGGGTTGCTTGTGCGGAAGGTCGCCCCGTCGATTCTGCAGAGAACAGTAATAAACAATGCTGTTCCACTCTTTTTCGCAAGGTATGTATATGACAGTTAAATTGTTCTTGGTATGTTACAAACGCTATGATTTATCGGTGGTCCTTTGACGCTGAAATGCTTAAGTTTTCACAATCGGGTGATTACCATATCAAGGACAACGTTGGCTGTTGTATATAATATAGTCATATTAATAGTATTTTATTGTTTGTATTATTGTTAACGGTTGAGTGAGTGAGTCTGGTTGGGTGTTGTGTAAACCTGTTGTATGCACATGTTTTAATAACCGGAGAACATTTGTAAGATAAGGTTATCGTGAATCCGACAAAATAGTGATTTGGTTGGGGGAGAGTATATTTATGGAGCATACTCTGCCCTAGCTTTAGTTTTGAAGTTATCTGCACTCTTGTCTAAGGTCTAAAACAGTAAAAGTCTAATTCTTAAATAACTCAAGTCCTCACAAATTCGTCTATTGTATTTGTACAGTACTCCACTAACTGTGCACAGCCTTTTTCCTTTATCACTGGTAGTTTCCAGTGGTATTTTGACTAGGGAGCACAATACTTAAAATTAATAATTTGCTGGACTTTCTCAATACAATGCATCGATCTCCGTCTTTATCACATGAAATTATCAGAACACCATTAGCTGCTGGGTTGCTGTTTTAGCCTTTCCACCTCATACATAGTAGTAGTATTACAAGTTTGGTTTAAACTGCATGCAAAGTAAACTTCACAGGCGTAATATTGTGCCACCTCTGAATGACTCAGTGGTGTCATTATCAATTATGATGACTTTTAATTCTTCTGCTCCATGCCATATTGGTTTGTGTATAGAACTTTGTCACTGTACTTATTCATGTTGTGCAAACTTCCCCCCCTTCCAGAAGGGGCCCTGGCCTCGTTGGAATAAACATTTCGTTTTGTTTCCATGCCATATCGCTATCAATCATCATTCATACTTCATTCATTGTTGCCATTAGATAATGAGATAGTCACTTAAACTTGCGATTGTGTGCAGGGGAGATACTTTCACTTTTTGGTGAAATTTTCAAAACTTTCTTCTGGGTGGGGGTTAGGGTAGGGGTAGTGGTGGAGGTTTGGGAAAGCTAATGGTTGGAGTTAGGGGAGGGATAGGGGTTGGAGGGTGGTTAAAGGTATGGTTAGGGATTAAGATCAACCTGTCGTCTAATCCCTGCACCTCCCGCTAATTCCAACCAGTAGCCCTCCCCAAATCCCAACCAGTAGCCCTCCCCAAATCCCCACCACTACCCCTTCCCTAACCCCCACCAACCAGAAAGTTTTAAAAAAGTTTGCCCCCTGTACCTCCCCTGCATGCAATCGCAAGTGTCACTTAGGTAGGTGCATTTTACATCTTAGAGAAGTCAGATTTGTATAAACAGATCAGATACAAAGATTGAGGTGGGTTTTTTTTATTATAAATGTATTATTTTACACCTACTTTCATACAGGGGCGCAGGCAAAGTGTGGAGACCAGACAAGGAGTTTTATGATAAATTCAAGTTGCCAGTCCTGTATCCAGATGATTCATCTCCAAGCTGGCAGCTGCCACCTTTCAATGGTGACTGTATAAAAATTGTAGAGCAAAATCTTTTTTTAATTACTTTTTATGTTCTTAATAACATATTTTAAAATAGCTGTTAGCATTAGAGAAAATGTATTTCTTATAAAAAGTAAAAGATAAAACTGAAAGATTTGTGATTTTCTGTCAGCTAAACAACTGTTCGCAGTATAATGTCTCTGGAGGTACTGGGATTGTATGTTGTTTTTGTTTATGTCTACCTGTTTCAAACTGAGTAAAAGGCATGACTGTGTGAACAGAGAAGGCCGTGGTGAGGGAGAAGATCGTAGAGAACATCACTCTGAACTTTGGCCCTCAGCATCCTGCTGCCCATGGAGTTTTGCGTCTGGTGCTGACCCTAGATGGCGAGGTGGGTGTACCTTGTACGTGGCAGCTGTGACAAAAGATTAGGCGTCATTCTTTGATTCTTGTTTTGGGGCTGTATAGATGGACATTAGAGACATGTAAATCAGGCTGATGATCTGCGTATACTTTATGGCTTCAGACCGTAGAGCGTGCTGATCCTCACATTGGACTTCTGCATCGCGGGACAGAGAAGCTGATGGAGTATAAAACCTATACTCAGGTAAGCATTTTCCTACGCCTTATCAGACCCACCCAAGTTTTCTGCTTATGTAGGGCTCCCTAGTATTCTTTGCTTAGTTGTCTTTTGCATTTCTGCCGATCAATCCACTCGGTGCCTAATAGTGCCAGTGAAGTGTGGTCAGGAAGATGTAAGGATTTTGGCAAGTTAATGCTGCCATCCTGACAGCAGATTTGGCTGTCCTCTGAAATGGACAGGATTCGTTCACTGTTTTGAACATCTGTTTAGTGCCCAGTGGCTTACTGCCTTGCTGATTTCCTATTCAACCAGATGAAAATGTATGACTTGATTGGAAACGCATGCATTTTCCTTCCTCTGAGAACATTTTCTGGTAACCTTTTGGGGATTTATCAAATGATGTCTCCTGAAGTGTGTTTTTGTTTATTTTTATGTTTTTGCTGGGGTTACTGCAGTGAGTATTATAAATCAGAAGATATGACAAACACTGATATTAGTTCCCACATTTCTGAGTACATGCAGTTTAGATGAAAAGGCATGCTAGCACACTTGTTTATATGTCTACATGTACTTCCTTTGCTTTGGTGATAGAACCTGCCCTACTTTGATCGGCTTGACTATGTGTCCATGATGTGCAACGAACAGTGCTACTCCCTGGCTGTGGAGAAGCTCCTCAACATTGAGATTCCTGAGAGAGCTAAGTGGATACGCAGTGAGTGAATGCTTGTGTAGGGACTGGTTGGTCAACACAACACCATTAGGTTATGCTAGAAGCGCGAACAATATTTGCTACGGTTGCTGTCGTTTTCACTGGGATGGTCTGCAAAGACTTTTTACAAATGTTTAAACCGAATGGTTGGTCGACACGGGATGTGACTGGTGTTTTCTTATAGCGGAATCATTTTTCTCTCAAGTTCCTTCCACAACTTCTAAACTGTAGTCTCGGAAACATCTGATAATGTCTAGGAGTTAGCAAGGCAATCGCAAGTGCCATTTTGCTGCATTTATTTGGATACATTTTCAATGATCATTTTACAAAGAATTCACACTGGATGGATTTCAGGTAGGAATCATTTTATAGTTTTTAAATTTCTCTATCGGCCTGAGTTGGAATTATGTTTTTATCCTTTGTAGATTTTTTTAATACAGTTTTTATAAGATACATAGCAACGACAGGGGAAGTCATGGTGGAAGAAACCAAGTAGGCATGTACAGTGCATACAGTACCTATGTCTAACACCAAATTGTAAGTACTACTTAACAATTTTTATTTAAAAAATGTTTAACAGTTGCCACCAAACCGTCCATGGTACGGTCAAAGTGTATGAAATATTCAGCGACCTCTACGCCGCGCTAGGGGGCATTAAGTTAAAGCGATCAATATAGGATTGTGATTTTTTTAAACAGAGGGGGAAGACCATTGTTTTATACTCACACTGTTGATCGGCAGTTCGGCTTTGTTTCAAATTCATGCTTTAAATAAGACATCAGTGGTGGTGTGGTTGTCGATGGAAACAAAAACATGCATCAGAACTATCGGTGTAAACTTCCATCTCATTCTTTTCAAAAACTGATCCCAGTGCTGTTACACTGACAGCCATGTGCCAGTTGAACATTGCTGTTTTTAGGGCTATGGCTGGTCATTGATATCACATGGTGCTTTCCTTCTTTTTTGCTTTGTCAGTATGAAAATGAGCCTTAGAAGAGGGTCATACCAAACTATGGTTTGTTGCATGCTCAACTATTGTCTGATGTTGACCAAGATGTCTATCACATGACTGGCTTGCATGCTCGCCTGTTGTCTGTAGCCTTGTTTGGTGAGATCACACGTATAAAGAACCACATCATGGCAATTGGATCACATGCGCTTGACATTGGAGCTATGACACCTTTCTTCTGGCTGTTCGAAGAGCGAGAGAAGGTATTTAGCACCCTTTGATCTTCTAACAAATCAGGAACAACATTAACTTCCTGGGGGGCGGTGTGGGGTGGGGGGGGGGTTCACTTTCTTTTAGGGCACCTTCCCAACTATGTTGCTTACACTAAGGTGACCTGTTCTTTCCTGCAACCCAGTCTCCTTTTCACAGTGCTTAAAATATTAGAAAATATTTTCTTCCTGTGTCGAGTATATTGTTAGAAATGTAACTTGCCTTACAACTGAATTTGCTTTCCTTGGCTGATCAAGCAGATTTCAGAAGAAAGTGTACTGCCTCACTTTTTCTTCTGTGAAATTTTTATAGTGTGTAGGTGCCAATGAATAATTTTATTTTTTTTCTGTTGGCGAACTGTCTTGCATATACAGGTGATGCAGAACACTATACACGAACTATAATACACACTTTTCAGACTAACATTTTATAGCTTATTGGTAGAACTGTATACGTCTGAAACTTGCTATACCTTAGTGAGGTGTGAGCACATAGCATGCTTATGAATGGATTGTACCTGTAACTGCTAATAAGTGAAAAGCATTGTATTTCAGCGAAGGTATTTGTTGTGATGCTGCTACTCGTCTTTTTCTTTCCTGTCTGCTGTCTTCCTGCTAAACTGATTTTGTTCGATGATTGTTAAAGCTGATGGAATTCTACGAGAGAGTCTCGGGTGCTCGTCTGCATGCAGCCTACGTCAGGCCTGGAGGTGTGGCCTTGGTGAGCTCAGTTTTTTTTTTTTTACTTGCGAAGTTCATAAAATCTATAAATAGATTAAAGGGCAGCCAGCATTCATGGACAGAAAAGCAGAAGCAGAAATGACCCATGATGTTGGCAAAATTAATTTCTGACTTTCAGCTCTGTTTATTAAAATGTCTGGATTGCATTTTTTTTTTTTAACATGGGAAGTTGCCAGGATACCAAATAATTGTTTACACATGTTCTGGGCCAATCACTTCTCCCCTTTGCAAACTTCTGCTGAAATTATCTAAAATACACTTCTTCGGCAAGAACCTTGCAAGGTGTAATGGTAGAGGGCTCGGATTTGGTTTGGGAAAGGTATCTAGTTCAAATCCCGTTTTAGTTTAGGGATTTTCGTCTTGCTTTTTCTTCTCCTGCAACCCCCCCCCCCTGCCCATCCCTCCCAGTGCTTATCCATTATAGGGGTAAGGTGTAGGATTTCGTGTTATGATCTTGTTTTGGGTTGGCTGGGCCACTGGGAGTGGGTGGGAACATTAGGTAAAGGGTTTATTTGGTAGTGTTAAGGGTAGGGAAGGAGTTACGGATGGATTAGGTGTGCATTGTCAGCTGTTAAATATTTATTAGCATAATGATTGGAAATGATGAAGAAATCTGTACAAGCTGCACAAAATTTAGCTTTCCCCTGGAACTTGCATGTGGAAAAATAACTGCCATCAACACATATTTTGCTTAAAAAACTGTTTTAAGTTAAAGGCCTTCTCTGCACCAACAGGAACTGAGGATATTATGGAGAATCAGCTTTTAATTTAAGTACAGGAAGGATCACTGTTTTTAAGAAGAGAAAGCATAGCAGTAAGTTTCTATCCTGCGGATAGTTATGAAAGAGAAAAGATTTTGAATAAGTGAAAACAAAAATGAGAAAACATTTATCAATGTTAGCAAGTAATAGGTTTGCAGTGCTTGAAAGAGACTTGCAGGGGAGAAGAAGTTGTGAAATGAAGATCAAATTTCGTCAAACTGTTATTACTTGCAATGTGTAAACGTAACCTATGCAAATTAAAAATGCAGCTTGAACGGCCACCGTTACATGCTACACGGTTCCCTCGTGTCTTGGTTTGTGAAGGATTTACCCCAGGGCCTGATGGATGACATCTATGAATTCATCGGAAAGTTTGGCCAACGGCTGGATGAAGTTGATGACCTTTTGACTGAAAACCGTATTTGGAAGGCTCGGACGATTGACATTGGGGTAGTCTCAGCTGAAGATGCCATGAACTATGGATTCAGGTAATGAAGACTTGGAGGTCCTCATAGTGTTCATCCAATACAATCGAGTCATCTTTAAATAAACACTTATAAATTATAAAATAGTAAGAGTTGGCAAATCTAATAACAAAATGATTAGGAAAATTCAGATGTATCAGCTGTTGTATAGTAGAGAAACAAGAGACAGGTATTGATGATACAGACAGGAGATTTTTCTGAAAATTGCCAGATTTCGAGTATTTCAGAGATTTCTAAGGCTATTCTTGAGATTTATGCAAATATGTTTAGAAAATCTTGGAGATGTAATGTGATAGATTAGCCTTGTACTTACGATAACACCTTCGTTTAAGAAATGGGCTTCTTCAGTGGCTTGACCTTGAAATGCATTGAAATTGCCGAATGTGTTGTTTGTGTAATCATGCCATTCCCAAAGGCTGGAATGTTTTCAAAGACCTGCATATTGGCAGTAATCTCATGTCATAATTAGGTGTGCATAGGGATCTGAACTGAATCTGTATCTGGATTAGATATCTAGTAAAGACCTTACGGTGACCCTTGGACCCAGAGGGGTTTTCAGGCTTTTCCAATATCCTTGAATCTCTTGTCTGAGATTAAGTCTAGGTGCAGTATCTACCATATGTAAGCTGATGGACATTGTAGTGTGATGTCAAAGGACAACGACAAGATAACGTTACAGTGTTCTGTATTGGTTGATTTGCACCACAGTGGTGTGATGCTGAGAGGCTCCGGCATCAAGTGGGACATACGTAAGGCCCAGCCATATGATGCCTACGACAAAGTAGACTTTGACGTTCCCATCGGGCGCAACGGGGACTGTTATGACAGGTATTACAATGTTTTCCATTTACCCTAAATCCTTATCTCTAACCCCTCCTGTTCCTTTGCATTTTTGAAATTTAATGGTTTGCATTTCCATGTGCTGTTTCTCAGATAGATATTTGCCCACCTGCCTGTAATGTAATGGCCTGATGACCTGAATGTCTCAGCAACTTGCGCTCTGTTTTTGCCTTTTTTTTTTTTGTTCTCACCTATTTTTAGTTTAAACCAAAATGGGATGCAGTGATCTATGATTGCAATTACTGATAAAAAGCAAGAAAATACCAGACTTGACTAGAAGCAGAAGTGCAAAAATACATTTCACTAGATAAAATAATTATGAAAAGAGGATGCCAGAAGAGTTGAGAACAGTGACAATGCGTAGAATCTACAAGATTCTGTACAAGATTAGAGCTTACGGTCAGCAACACTTTGCTTTAGGGATTTTTTGAGGGGTTATGAGAAATGTTGACTTTGACCTAAAGCTGTTCCTTTTCCCAGGTATTTGATTCGCATGGAAGAGATGCGACAGTCTCTACAAATCATTCTCCAGTGCCTGAATAAGATGCCTTGTGGTGAGATCAAGGTTGATGACAACAAGATAACACCACCATCACGCCGTGAAATGAAGGTACGGGCACTGGTAGACTTAAAACTGAGTCAGAGGTTAAGTATGGAATGGCTGAAGTAAACTTTGATGTAATGATCTAACCTGTCTCTTCCTTTTTTGCTAATCCAACATTCATCTTTTATGTACAAGTAGCAACCTGTCATTAAAACTGATATGAAATGATGCTGAACCAAAGAAACAGCAGAAAGCAGTTGGTCACAGAAGTCTGTTGACCAGTCGCTGAACACATCTGTCTCATATGGGTGGGTGTCACCGGAATCTGCCTCCAGCTCTCTGCCCTGAACCCTCATTGAAACAATAAAAGACCAACCAAACACAAAAACTTATGAAGTGGGTTTTTCCTAATGTGTCTTTGTGTTTCCTTTTGCCATCAGGACAAAACAATAGAGAGTTTTTGAAAGCAAGTTTTTTTCCTAATGTCTCTCTGTGTTTCCTTCTGGCATCAGGACTCTATGGAAGCTCTGATTCACCATTTCAAGCTGTTCTCTGAGGGCTACCAGGTGCCACCGGGTGCTACATACACAGCCGTGGAGGCTCCGAAGGTAAACAGAATGAAACCTTGCTGCTTGAGGCAGAAGCTGCACAGCACAAGAGAGACTAGAGTGTTGGGACAGCAGTAGGAGAAAGATTTATTCCACTATATCTATGCTGAAACATCTCTGAGTAGTGGTAGCAGTGAAGTGTATATACATCAGTTCATGAGCAAATACACAGTCAAAATGTAAGACCTACCCTTAACATACTTGTTCTGGTAACGAGTGATCTTTCATTTAGCAGAACGATGCCGAGACATCTGGATAATGCAGTTTTCAGACATTAGGTAAAAGGAAGCAATATGAGACATTTCATTGTTAATGAGCTTTCAGACATACTCATCACTTATTAAGAGAGAAGAAATGTTCTTGATTTCTTGTCTTGATGGCATATAAAGGGCAGGTGATGTCAAATAACGTTTGCAGAGTGAATCCTTGTATTGTGTAGGGAGAATTTGGTGTCTACTTGGTGTCTGATGGTACCAATAAGCCATACCGCTGCAAGATCAAAGCGCCTGGATTCGCCCACCTAGCAGGCTTGGACAAACTGTCCAAAAAACACATGCTGGCAGATGTTGTGGCTATCATTGGTGAGTGATCCAGAAAACCATTTGCTAGTCGGTCAAGTTCCCTTAGTACTTGTGATAGCGTCTCCTTGATATACCTAAAACTGCCCATTCAGAAGCTGAATTGGCTGTGTGGGCAGTTTTATATCTGAAAAAAGGGAGATGAGATTATAAGATAGTGCATTCAGTTTAGTCATTTACAGTGTTAAAAAACATCCCTAACTTCTGATGCTCATGCATGTGCACATCTCCCCCCCCCCCCCCCACTGCAAAAGCTAAAAATTGTGCAAGAGGAAAAATTCTGTAAGGCAATCAAGCAGTCTTTATCCTCATCATTTTCTGCATCAAATGGTAATGGTATCTATATTTCAACAACTTTTTACTCCAGTAAAATAATGTAATAATGCAGTGTAATAATGCATACTGTATCGCAAACTAACTTTTTATTCTAGCATGCAATTATGTATGACACAGTATGACGGTGATGCTTGTGGTTCAATGTTCAGAACGCTATTATTGGAAATTTTAAAAAATAATGTGATGTCATGTTTCCACATCGGACATATCAGCTGTGAAGAAAAGGGGTTCCATATTAGTGTTTCTTGTTTCAGGGACCTTGGACATCGTGTTTGGAGAAGTGGATCGATAACAGAGGCAACAATGTAACTTCGTTTGGCTAGCAGAATTTACTTGAAAGCCTTGTGAAGGGCATCTGAAATTACCAGGCTCAGAATGAATCTGTGCGTGGGTGCCATCCTAGTATCAGGAGTTATATTCCCTGTGTGCAACCTGCAAGTTGACATGTAAGGAGTGAACTGGGCCAAGGTCATAATGGCATCAACAAACTCAAAAGCAAGTGGAACAGTTTATTGAAAGTACATTAGTAAATTTTTTGTTAGGATACCTCCTAGACCAAAACATTTTTTTTTCAGAGTGTGTGACAGAAAAATAACTTGTTCTGGCTATGCAACTTTGTAAATATGTTCTAGTGCATTTGCTGAGTGTAAAACAGCCAGAGAAAATATTATGACTACCTTTGTGACTGAATTTGGGTGGTTATTTCTTGGTGAGATGTGATTAAAATTTGTTTGTTGAAGTGAATGTTTTGAACCCATTTACTATGAGCACTGTTTGTTTGGTCTCCACAATGCCTGTAGGAATAAGAAGGCTGCTGTTTCTGTGCTTGGAAAGGCCAAAAATACAGCTACAGATTTACCACAACATACTCTCAACTGCTGAGTAATGTTAACTTTATACTGCATGTTTGCATTGCATGCCCCTAAAGATAAATGTTTACACTGTTGATACACTGAACACATATCCACAAATGCATTTTGCTTACATACACCTGGCCTAGGCTGCATTTTGACACTCTTCTAAAACCCTAAAGATTTATGTTGATAGCACCACTGGATGATTAAAATTATGGCTTGCCAAATATAAATGCAGCTGCATGCTCACTAACAGCTTATCTTCACAATGCATTTATAGAGTTTATGTTCTTGGTACAGACCCAGAGCTGTTTTACCTTATTATGTCATTAACCAATAGTTTGCCAGGTGATCACCATCGGTATAGGCTTAAATAATGGCCATGAATACGGCTCCAGAGCTTCGTAATCTGCAAATTGGAGGTGGGGAGCTATTATTTTCATCTGTGATTTTGCTTATTTGTAATATTTTCATAATTATTTAATCCTGTCCTTTATCAACAATTCTAAAATTATGTGCACTTTAGAAAGGATATGTAAAAAGGTAATCAAACATTTGAAGTTAAACATTTAATGCATAGACCCCCCTCCCTACTCCAGATTGGTTAGTCTACCAAACCTGAATGCAAATGAACATTAAAAACAAAGTAAACTGAAATGCTATATATGTATAGAAGTAGCATTGAGTACCAAATGACTTAAAATCTTAAAATGAAATGCTTTGTTTTGTGGCCGGATCGATTGCCTTTCTTTTATTAAAAAAATTACAAGCGCCTCGTAAGCGTATTTGAAGTTTAACATTACCAATTGTCCATTCTACCATCTACTGCTTTCACTTTATAAAAATGAAAGGTTTATGGGGGCATAATGTTGAAGATGAAGCTTTTAAATATGGTCGTCTCTCGCCTTACCACAATGCACGAACCGTGTAATGCATGTCCTAAAATCTGCCACGAGATGCACGGAGATGGATAAAAAGATTTGCTTGTCTTTTGGGTGTGTGCACCAGAGAAGTGGACCAACCGTCGTAATGATTGGAAAGAGCATCGGTTTTGATCGGTATTTTATCGACTAAAATGCAGAATTACCTTTCAGTAGCACTGTCACAGACCGATTAGCAGAGTTGCTTGAGCGTTTCAAGCCGTAAAGGAGTGTTAACTGTGAGAGCAGCAATGTCAGTACCGACATATATTTCTACGATGTAAATTATACAAAATTCAAAAAATGGACGGTAAACCACTTAATCCACAACCAATAGGCTATAAAGGAATATATATATATATATTGCACAGTAGAACATTAAAACTAAAGTAAATCCCAAAAGGTAGAGATACATAGAATTTAGGATTAGGGCGGCAGTTGGATGGACTAGCAAGGACTCCACCCCACCGGCCGAGGCGAGCCGCCAGTACAACCGAGGTTGTTTTGTGGGGAAAGTGCTTCAACCTCGCGGTGATTTGCACCGACAGCAGAGTGACAGAGGAAAGACTAACATTAACAAGCAGAGAACTTTCACCTGATCACCACCAGTACAGAACACCCAAACTAAAAAAGACCTTCCCCGCAAGTCGTCTCCCCTTTACCCCACAAGGAAGCGAAGTAGTTATTTTATGCATGTTTCTACGTTTAGATATATCTAACATCTGGGTGGGCATTTTTATTACTTTCTGCATCGTGAATTCCATTATATATGAATATAGCTCATCTACAGGTCACTGGGTCTTTGTGAATCAGATTCCCTACTTAATCTCATTCTTTCCCTCATTCAGGGCCTGCTCTGGTTTAGTTGGCTTTGTTACTGAATTGGTGGTTTTTCTGTTACTTCTCGTGCCCCTAGCTTGCTTCTGCCAGTGTCCAATACGAGACGATCGTGCAGTAAACCAGAGTAAGCCCAAAGTTCTCTGAGGACGAGCTGGTAGGAACGAAAATTCTTAACACGCCTCGATCCTGCAAAAAGGTCACCTGCCTTGCCCACCCGCCCCTGCAGTCTGGTGTCGGCGCGTGCTATGCAAGACGGGGCGTTGCCAAAGTAGTGACAGCGCCTGAGTGACGAATGTCAGTCGATGCGTGACGTGGCCACTCGCCAACGGCGCCAGCACCATTCAGGGCCTGTGCGTGCCAGAACTGCCAGTCATCTGCCAAGGTCCGCTTTACCCCCTCCCTCTGCTAGCTTGCGAACTTCGCTT
The DNA here is from genome assembly GCA_004794575.1 of Lanistes nyassanus. NCBI lineage: Eukaryota > Metazoa > Mollusca > Gastropoda > Architaenioglossa > Ampullariidae > Lanistes > Lanistes nyassanus. The sequence goes on along the minus strand of SMGT01004426.1, from coordinate 38,354 downwards.
GTTCCTTGCTCGAACCAAAACAGCCCATTAAAACTCAGATGCAGCTTTCTTGGCTTACGGTGAAACAAAACCCAGGCCTTAGCAAAAGATATTGTGTTTAGCCGAGCTTCATGCAAGAATGATGTTTATGAAAGCAATGCTATAGATAAAACAAAGCAGCACAGAGGAAGGGAGGGCGTCCTTTTTGAGGCCCTGAAGGGCTTGTAACAAAATTAGAGTATTAATTTTGCTGCAGTAGCAAGTTTATTTCTGATAAAAAGCAGCCTTTGCTTTATAAAAACAAAAAATATACATTTTTTCTTATAAATTATTTTGATCTGTAAAAGTACACTATTTTCGATTAAAGTCGTATCCTTTTCTTGGCCCACACCTTACTGCCGGCATTACGCGCTGCTGTCAGTCACGTGATGGGGTGGGCAGTGTCGATAATTGACGGCCGCCATTTTGACGAAGAGTGACAGTGTCGCCCAGCCAAGGTAAGCCCTCGAATCGCCGTACGATCAGACGATCAACAGTTACCGTTAAAATCAGTGTGGTTGTTACATGTAGAGAATAGGAGAGCTACGCGAATATGCTTCCAACAGTCGAGGTTTATTTGCCATGCATCAGCTAGCCTTTCTCCCTTTATTAATATCTTATCTGACGCGCATGCATTTTCCTGTTCACTGTTTTGTTGTTTTGCTCAGCCTGTGAATGGGCTTTTGCAGACGAGCGAGAAGGAGGGTGGACTCTCATAAATTCGTCGCTGCGCGCATCATGTATGTGATGTGAGTGACGTGGCCGGGCGGGGCTGGAATTCAGAGTTCCCTTTAACCCAGTTGTTAAGTGTTTTGTAAAGCTTTTGTTTAGAACTACATGGCTGCTAAGGAAACTCATAATTTGAAGAGTCAAGAGGATTCCTGCGCTGTGAATGAATAAAGCGACCATCGATATCTGAATAGCACAAATTAGGCATATGCACGATACTCATACTGCAACTTAAGGCCGCGACAGCACTTTGTTATGCAAATAAAATTTGCGCCATTTAAATGTTTAATCTTTTATTTTTAATTGTTACGCACACATCAGGCTACTAGGCAAGTGGTGTCAAGAATAAGAGTTTATAAGCACCACCTTTAGCCGAGTAGTTATTTTGTTCACAGATGAAATATTACATGAAGCTGAGCTTCGATTTCCTCAGAAAAATGCCAGTGAAGCTTAGTGGTAAATAGCGTGCAACGCTAAAGGAAACTGAAAAAAAAACCCCAACGAATTACGTTAAACGTCGTCACACTGAGTGATACCCATTGTTTTTTAATCTCTGAATCTGCCACCGACTTTATTTAAAAGTGATCTAGCATCATATATTAACACACATCTGTAAGGGAAACAAGCTTCATAATATCTTATTCATCATGAGCTGATGAAAGCATGACCTTACTGCCGTGAATGAAGTTACAACAATATAATATAGGTAGAAAATATTAACCATTAAGTTTGATAAAGAAACAGGAAATAAAATAATGTTAGAGATATTTCCTTGACAGACTGGTGGCAGTGTTCGCATGCAGAAAAGCTCATTTAACTGACAAGCCTATAAACGACAGTCATTTCTCATTCTGCATCACTATCAAAGACATCGCGGTGATGCTGTGCCGAACTAAAACTATTTTCGGCACAATCACATTGTCACAATGGTGGGAACTGAGTAACTGGTTTAATTTTTTTGTTTGTCTGTTTTCTTTTTTTAAAATACTGTGTCCTTGTTTTTTTGTTCTTTTAGTAGTTTTATCTTCCTTTAAGCAAATAAAGTTCAAAAGGCTACAATTAAGTTTGTTGTCTCCCCATTCCAGTTTTCAAACTCGATCCTTCCTCCATATCCTCACTCTTTAAGATGGCTAGAACTTTACACTGTATTTAAATTGTGTCATTTGGTGCACAAGAGTTTTATTCCGATCTGTCTTATTTACCTTAGTTTCATTATCTCTCGTTATTTTTCCTTAAAAGTCTTTCAGCTGTTCTCCATTGAGTATAGGGACATGGTATATTTTACTCTTAGCAATATATATATATATATTTTTTTGGGGGGGTGCTTTTTTTGTTACGTCTTTCCCAGTTCAGATTTTAGTGTTAGTGTATCTTTGATGCTTGTGTTTTTAACAACACACATGCAACAAACAAATACCATATAATAGTAATACACCAGCAACAAGTCACGAATACTTAAGAAATTGGTTAACGAGTCTGGATTTTGAGTTTCAGACAAGTGTGTTAGGACTGCTTTGGTTATTCAGACTTTCGTCTCTCATTTCTGTCTCCTGTTTCACTGGCAATGCTGCATGTTGAAACTGCACTTGCAAGTTGCAGTGTCTGGTAGCTAAGTGCAAGTTCCTTTAATCGCAGGCTTGATGGTGTGTGCATGTACATGGCAGAGAGTTCACCGCCATGTCCATCATTCAAAGTCAGCCGCCTTCGTACCAGGAAAGTCAGATCATGGCTCATGTGTGTGTAACAGCAGGCACCCAGGATGAAGGGTCTCATGACGAGAGGTGAGGGGCCCATAAAACTGCATACAAAATGTGTACAGATGCAAGGAGTTGAAAAAGCAGAGGTCTTGCCACTGGCAATAGATAGGCATATAATCAAGATAATATGTGTATAAAAAGATAATAACAGGTTTTAAAATGTCTAGAACATAGCCAGAGGCACTCCACAAAATGTGGAACCTTCTGAGCTTTTGAGGCATGGCACATAAATAAGTCAACCACTTTACATTTTTGAATGAATTACTGTAGTGTCTCTTGTAATGAAAACGTTTTTCAAGTTGTGTTCATAGAGAATGTGCATTGTTCCATATATATATAAAACTTATTTTCAAGTTAATTTGGTGTTTAAATGTTTGCTGTTTAACCTAAGCTAAGTAAAAGTATTTAAGTCAGTTATTTATTATTGTAATGTATTTTATGCTTTGTTTTACAGTCTGTATTACAGGTTGTAATTTTATATTCATGAAATACTAATTTAATTTGTTCAGTTTTGTGTTTTGCAGTCATATTCCTGTTATGGCCATGGTGCAGGGGACTGAAGCAGAGGGCGTGCATGATGAATGGAAGAAAGCGATTTACAAGTTCGTGACCTTGTTCTTAGCCCTACATGTTACTGTTTTAGCAGTTGTCACATGTCATCAGGCAGTTTTTCTTCTAGATTTTTGGTGGGTCTGTTGTGGCATGTAGAAGATGGTTCTTTTGTTCATGTCAGCAGTTGACAGCACAAAGTATCCTATACATAATCTTATGATTTCTGTTTTGTTGTTGTTTGGGAGGGGGAGGTGCACAATCTTGTTCAGAGCAAAAGAATTGTTGTATCACTAATCCACTAATAGTCTGTGGAAACTGGGTTTAAACGAGTGCCATGTTACATTTAGAATGAAAGGGTAGAGCACTATGGAGTAAGAGGAGAGAAGAATTTGCTGGCGCATGTAACGGCTGTTATTTCAAGTTCATATTTTGTGGCTTTCGTCTTCCAGTCATCCGTTGTTCCCACTCATGGCGTTGCTGTTTGACAAATGTGAGCAAGGCTCGCAGTCACTTGACATGTTCGCCACCACAGACTACGACCAGGACATCCAGACTTTTGTCGAACATCGACAGCATCAAGGAAAGCCATTCTTTGTTGACGATCCAGATCTCGATAGCCTGGTATGAGCCTGTCTTGAAGCTTGCTTAGATTTTGCTGTTTCACAAAGGTTTTTTTTTAAAGATCAGATCTTTTGTAGAACATCAACAGTATAGAGAACAGCTTAATTATTTTTTGATGATCCTGATCAGGATATTGACAGTCAGTTAAAAAAGCTTTTTCAAGCCTGCAGAAATAATATGGCTTTCTTTGAGTTTCCTAGAGAGAAACAAAAAAGTTAAGAATTTAAAGCAAGGGATGCAAGCTATCCAAACGCAAGTCATAGGCTACTTCAACAACTATATTTGGTTTCCTGTTTTTTTTTGTTTGTTTTGTTTGAATTGATTTGTGGATTGGTTGGTTCATCTAAGAAATTAAAAAGAATAGCTTCCCCTGTCTAAATAGACCGAGTGTAAGACACTAGCATTTTTTAAAGCCAGAGCTCCCAAGTAATTTTCAACCTAGAGAATCCCATTATCTCCAGATTAACATTGTAAAGTCCTGGGCATATGCAGCGACCATTACACTGTATTAGTGTTGTTCATATTTTTTTGATGCGTAAACATCCCTTTATTTTCCCATTTATGATCTGAGCACTTCAATGTTTAACAGATGTACAGGGTTTATTTTTTAAAAATAAAAAGGAACAAGTGAGTACCACTTGGAGATAAACCTAAGTCACTGAAAATGAAACTGAGCCAAGCTAAATTAAACGATAGATGGCGTAGACAGCCGACAGTCTCGGGGCATTACCCCTTTATCCAGACAACACAAACACAAAGACAGATAAAGGCAGAAGCAGATGAAGGCAAAGACGAAAGCAGGCACTTAGGTGGGTGAAGCAGAGAGAAGTAGAAAGTCTGGCGTGGGACGGTCTGTGTCGTTTATTGCTTAATTTAGCTTGGCTGAGTTCTGTTCTTAACATTTTTTTTTGGGGGGGGGGGAGCTCCGAGGATTTATTAAACAGTAGAATTTAGCCCAGTGCTGTTAGGTTAGTTGCTGGGGCTGGGAGGGTTGTGGGGGTGGTGGTGGTGGTGATGATGATGATGATGATGATTGATGATTGATTGATGATGATGATGACAATGACGAAGATGACTGGCTTAACAGATGCTGAAGGCTGTGCAAGTCCTGAGGATCCACTTGCTGGAGCTGGAGAAGGTGAGCGAGTTGTGCAAGGACTTCTGTAGCCGCTACATCACGTGTCTCAAGGGCAAGCTGCAGAGTGAAAATCTTCTGCGGCTGGATGACTTGGATTCCCCTCCTCCATCTCCCAGTCAGACCCCCAGCAACCTGTCAGCAGCAGGTACTGTGCCAATCTTTTTCTTTTCTTCTTCCCATCTTGCCACCGCCCCCCCTCCCCCCAACACGTCATCTGCCACCATATTGAAATATCTCTGGTGGTTGTGTGCTGGATGTTTTAGGCTGCACGTGTAAAACTCCTAAGAAATAACCGTAAGGGCTATGCACAAGAATCAAACTGATTTTTAAATGTAGACAAATGCTGAATGAAATGTTTATTTCCTTAATCTTTGCTGCCTCCTCAAAGTTAGCTAAAATCCAGCAGCTTTGAGGTAACTGAAATCCACTGTGCACAAAACTTGCCTTATGTACTGTCACGTAATTTTGGTCAGCTGAGGGAACATGTGAAAGTCCGTATGGATCACTAAACCAAACTCAATTCATGGTCAAAGGGAAATAAACTTATAACTAACAGTGGCTGAGCTAGTGATTAAATGCAGCTGCTTCCCTAGTGGAAGGCACGCAGTATTTTAAATGTCTGTGTCTTTTGAGTAAGACATTGGCAAAGTTAGACGAAGACATGTCTTACTGGTAAGATATTGGGAGGCGAAGAGTTAATGGTTCTGTACAGGCCAATTTTTGCAGTTTTCTGTGGAATTTAACAACATAGTGTTGGCACAGTATCCGTTACTGAGAAAGCAAAATGTCAATGGCAGGCTTAACAGATCCAGACTGGACATGAAAAGCTAGTTTCTTGTCACAATACTATACCATGACCCAAAGTGCTATATTCTCAATTTAGCGATCCCTAACCGCAACCTCCAAAAAAACAACCCACACAGCAACCCTGGTAAGCCCCCTCCGCGCATGCGCACAGAGCCTGTACCTCGTGCGCACAACTCACTGAGCGGCTCAAGCTGACTTTCTCAAGCGCTGTGATGCCGGCAGGACGTGTGTGTGTGAGCTACCCACCTTCCTCCCTCTCAGCGTTGGCTTGGCATTTGGCGCAGTTAGACGCGGCTCACACCTCTGGCCACTTCTGGTGTGCAATCACACCAACAACCCCCCTCCAGTTTCGTGCATCGGCATGCCTCACCCGCCTCTGCCCTGCATGTTCTGGTTGGGGGCGCGATCGCCCTCTTCGCTTGTCGCCGGTAGTGCCCGCCAGTGCACACCCGCTTGCTGAAGAGGGCTTCGCATCCCACCATCTGTGCTCCTCACCTGAGTCGAGAACGATGAGTGGGTAGGGGATGATGTCTCGGGGGTGTCTGACCACGCTTGTCAGTCATCCGCCGGAGAGACTGTCGGTCGTGCTGCACGAGGTGTTGGAGTGCGTCTGTTCACGCTTCCTTGCGAAGCGTCAATTGTGACCCCTCTGTGTCCCCGCCAGCTCGGGCGGGGCACAGTTAGACGCCGCTCCACCCTCTGGCCCCCCACCAGAAGTGACCCGCGC
>SMGT01004426.1:8033-31964 GCA_004794575.1 Lanistes nyassanus | reverse complement strand
AAAACAGGCATGTCTATGGCTGCGATGTCTCTGCCCCCTGTGGTCAACCCAATGGGAGGAGGAGTCATGATGCCTCAGGGGCTGTCCATGGCAACCATCAGCCAAGGGCAGATCATCTCAGGCAATACGGTGTACCAGATGGTGCATACACCTCAGGGCATCGTGGCGCAGCCGATACAGGTGGGTGTGAGAGCGCGAGAGGTCATGGGTGAGTTTCCAGTCGACTGTTGTAGTAAATGTAGAAAGGCAGCGATGTCTCTGATTCCATTGTTTGTTGTTTACAGATCCAGGCACCTTCTTTGCAGGCATCGGTGGGCACAGGTTCTGTGGTGCATGGGAACACTCCCTTGTCACAAATAGGGGTGATGGGGTCCCCTTCAAGTGTGCAGCCTCAGATGACCAGTCCAGGCATGCATCTTTTTGTCTTTTTCTTATTTTATTATTTTTTTTATGTGTTGTTTTTTCATGTGAGGTTTAAGCAAAGTTTGGGCAAGGAAATTTTGTTGTCATATCTATTACTGTCATTGAGGTAGTTAACTTCCACAACCACCAACGCAGCAGGAAGAAAAAACATCATGCCAAGGCTCCTGTTTCTGTTTCTTGCTTTCTCTTAACTCCTTTTCATGGTAACAGTAAAGATGGTAGTCATTTTTTTAAACATCCTGCCTCCTCTGCTGGCATCTGGTAGACATGTTAAAACTCTGATCACGTTGAAAATGGGTTGAGTTTTTTCTTTCAGTCCATGGATCGGGCAACGCACAACTGTCTGGTGATGAATCCTTTGACGATGATATCACGGGAAAACGGAAGAATGCGAAACGTGGTGTGCTGCCTAAGCATGCAACACAGATCATGAAGACTTGGCTCTTCCAGCACCTTGTTGTACGTGTTGTATACTGGACCATTGTTCCTCATTCCTCGGGCCTGCACTCTCCCCCCCCCCCCTCCACCAATACACAGTTCCCTGGAAGCAGTGCAGTGTGTAGGCTGATCAGTGTTCATTTTTTGGCTGTGCCATGCACCATTGACATGTCTAAACAGATCGTGCATCGTTTCATGAGAAAATGTGTCATTTGGTACATCATTGTTTCTCCACTGCTGTAAATGTATTTGGTTGTGCCAGACCTTTGGAAGTCTCTGATGGTCAAAAATGAAAATCGATTGCTAATGTTGGCTGATATGTTGACAGTGTTACAAAAACATTTTTCTCTGCATTCATCACAACATATGCCAGGTCCATAGGGTTGGTAACGTTTTAAAGAGTCTTAACCATCTTTGTGATTTCAGTTACTGGATTTGAAGATAACATTAGAGTTAAGAGGATTTCGTGATCTTTTTGCATGAATTTCCTACTGTGTTTTGGGAAGCATTTCTAAAGATATCATTTTTAAAATACTGTAGTATTGTTTTAGTATCATTCAGTTGGTTCTTGTTTTCTTTAGAGTTTTCCCCTCCTTTCTTAAAGCAAAGTAAACATTAATGGTTTAATAGGACGCGATTAATGATTGTGATTGAAAACAACGATTGTACTGTATTCTGGGGTACAGCATCCCTACCCAACAGAGGACGAGAAGAAACAGATTTCCAGCCAGACAAATCTGACACTTCTGCAGGTTAATAACTGGTGAGTTAAAGCTGAAGCAGTTTTTTTTCTTTAATGTTATGTCAGTGTAGATCCTTGGTGATGGTGGCGTTAGTGGCTTGGGGGTGGGGCAGCTAGGGATGCCTGGGTGCTGATGACTGGGGGCTTTGGTATGCAGTTACTCAGCCTTGCAAACTGTTTACGACTAACAAATTCTTGTAACATTTGTTACCTTTATTTAGAGAGTCTGTGTACGAGATTGAAACTAAGAAACTGACAATCTTTTTCACTGTTGCTGTTGTGCCTCCAACCTCGGTTTGATTCATGCCACTTGAATGCCACTAAAATGAGCTTTAGGGTCCTGTAAGGTGATTATGCTGCACAGGTGGTGCCTAAGAGCTGGTAATAACGTTCAAGGAAATGCTTCTGAATACTTCAGGGTGAGTGTGAATGTACAGGGATGGTGTTCATCAAGCCTCACAGTGTTCATTTTCCAGGTTCATTAATGCCCGGAGAAGAATTCTGCAGCCAATGCTGGACTCTGGAACTGGAGATGCCAACCGCATCAAAAAGAGCAAGCCTGCCACAAGGCCTCAGCAGAGGTTCTGGCCCGAAGCCATCGCAAACATCATACCACAGCTGCCGCCACACTTGCAGCAGACAAAGATTTCCTCGCCTTCATCTTCGCCACCGCTGTCACCAGCAAACGACTCTGTGAGTGTGACGTTGAGCCAAGCAGGGCACCTTGGTAAGGGGATGTTTGCTTGAAGCGACAAACATTTTTTTCTGCATGTTAGCTCTTTTACTGAGGAAACTTGAGCATTAATATGGGACTGAATCAAGCCAGATACGAAGCACAAAGTTCTGCTAATGAAAGAGCAGAACTTGCAGTTATACGTGAACTTTTGAAACACCCAACACTGTGCAAGGCATGGGAATAGTTCTGTGAGAGATCTGGTATATCCTGTGAAAAAAAAGTCATTCAGTTTCCATTCTGTTTCACCACGCTAGAATTGCTGGTTTCTGTCATGGTTTGTAAGGTTCTGTAAAAAGATGGAAAGCCCATGCTGGCAGCTGCACCAGAAGAGATATATATATATAGATATTTTTCTTTCTTGTTTTCTGTACCGAGCAGTTATGACGGCAAATGGTCAGATAGTGACGGCAGCCAATGGGGTTCCTCTGGCCATTGCTGCGTTGCCGGGCATCATGCTGGCACAGCCCATGCTGTCAACAACAGGTATGGCGGCTGCAACAGTGGTAGCCAAGCCGCCAGGCTGTGCAAGTGATGATTTGAACTCTAATGGGGTTATGTTGTCCTTGACCTGTGCATCCGAAGAGTCAGATGACGGTTGATTGGAGGGGGCAGTGACTTTTGTGGACAGTGTGTGCAATTTGTGGGTAACATTGACAGAGAAAGGTGGGGAGTGGGGGGTGGCAGGGGTGTCTGCACGTGTGACTGAGTGAGTGAGGGAGGGGGTGGAGAGAGAGGTAGGGAGGGAGAGTTGTGTATTATAAACCTGTTATGACTATTTGTTACATAGAGCTCATAATGAGACTTTCAGTATTGTTGCTATGTGTGGGAGAGCGAGAGGAGATGGAACAAAAACATGTGTTCATTTTTGTCGAAGTGATGTTACATTGCGTGCATGTATGCATGCATTCATACATTTTCTTGAGCATTTCTTCAGCCTTACGCCATAATCCACTCAAAAACATTTAAAAAAGCCTTTAAAGAGTTTCATGTAGTCTGTTTTGTAGAAATTCCATTATCTGAAAAACATGACATTATGTTAGAGTCACATGAAAGATAGAAAGTTTTTAAGTTGTTCTTTATTTTAACTGGATATTTCCATCCCTTGCACCTCTTAACCTGAGGGGATGAGTCTTTGTTTTAGGGAAAAGGCATCGTTGTCATAATGCCATGTTGTGCTGTGGGTGAGATGTGCTGAATGTCTGCATACCATGTTAAGAATGTGTTGTGTGGCTGTTGGTGTAGAACAGAATGCCAAAGGCACGAAAGGTTTGTGTGTGGTTGTATGATGTTAAGCAAATGTCCACAGTCCATGAGCAGCACTGCCATTGGTGTAATTTTATTGTGAAACGACTTACAGCGTACAGAATTAGTTCAGAAAATCAAACTTTCACAATGAGCATTTCTTTTCTTGCCTTGAGGATGGGCTTTAACATGCTGCCAGATTTGTACCAAAGGCTGTGATGTTGACATTCCTCACAGCTGAACTTAAACTGGAACTCGCTTTTGTTTCTAGTTTTAGCAGTAACCTAAACTGTTCGTTGCTGCATATTCATTGAGGCAATTTATGATGAGTTTCTCTTTTAACTCATTTTCATGGCAGACGCAAGTAACATCCGATGATGTCAGTATGGCATTAGACAGAAGATTGTTTAATAAAAAGCCCCCCACTCCCCACCAAAAAATCCAAGCACAAATGTGCAGGCATTCTTTAATGTTACAGAGCTAGGGCCTACAATTGCGAAGTCAGTTAAAGACATTTTTTTCAAATGCTGACTTAGTTGAAGTGTCATTGTGGTTATACAAAAATTTGGACCCTAGTGGTTACACAAAAATTTGGACCCCAGTGGTTACACAAAAATTTGGACCCCAGTTCAGCATTGCAAAGAATACAAGGAATTCCTTCAAAACTGTGCTGGTCACAAAGCTGACCTTGAATGATTGGGTCTTCTTGCTAAATGCTTGTGGTCATAAATGCATACAAGTTTTAAGTGCGAGAGAGTGTGTGTGCATGGATCCAGGCACAGATAATGATATGCATGACTACTTCCGATGTCTTTGTGCGAATTTTGAACTATTCTGATGCTGTGGTATAATATTCAGTAAATATAACGAAAGCATTTCAAGCATGAGTAGCCTGTTGGCAGTACAAATATTTTACCACTGGCTGAGTTCTTTTCCTCAAATATCAAAAATTAATTTTAAAAAATGACATTTCTTTTTACCCAAGTGGCATTCAGAAATCCGCAGATTGTTGTATCGCAAGACACATTTCTGAAACATGGGAGATGAACTTCAGATGCTTTAACTGCCAAGACTTAAAAATATATTATGCTTGTTAGCCTTGTAAAGTTGTATCTTCCTTCAGGATCAATAATCAAGGCATTTTATTTGAACATAAATGGACCTTCCTCAAACTTACAGGGTTTTACAATTTATATTAAACATTTTTTTGTATGTTGTCTTTTTTGTTTGACGCAGTGAAGCACACAACAGGTAACTTACAATTTGCACTGCTTGGCATTGGTTTGCAAAACAAACAGCTTGCACGACCTTGTTTTGGGGAAAACAACATCTCAAAAGTCATGTGAATGGAAAAAAATCTCATTCTTTAGTTGGTCAGGGTCATAGTCATAGATTGATCCTGAAAAGTAGTCATCTCTGGTGTTCAATGGTTCTTCAGCTTTGGCTCTGAGAAAATTTATCAGAGATTATATTCTGCTGGGTCTGCACGAGGATAAGCACAACAGAAAACACTGTGACTCAAGCTGGATGGACTTGGCAGATACAAACAGCTAGTCTTCAAAGTTTTGGATAGAAAAAATTTGAGGTGTCCTTATGAATGTCTCTAGACCTTTTTTCCAGGAGTACTTTTTGACAAAACCCCTGTCACAGTTGTGGATATTTTGAGATGTGTTTGGAATGCCAGAGTGTACTGCGCATCTGCATGCATGCATGCGCATCGATATGTGACCTCCAGCTTGAGGCCGGGAGACCCTGATTTTTGAAGAGCGATTTTGGTTTCTTCTGTGATATTCATGTTTAGCATTTTGTGTGTGACATCTTGATGTACACGTTGGAAAATTGTGGACTTGTTTATGTTTGGGTTTAAATTTTATTTTCTATACTTTGGTTTTCCTTTCCTTCCGTTTTTGCCTTTCACTTTCGAGTCAAATGGTTCCTACCAAATGTTAAATGGCTTTTAAACATTGAGTTTTATACGTTGGAATCTTTTCAAATCAGGGGCAGATATTTGGATGAGAGATTTATCTCAGTGATGCTAATGTTAGAAAGTGGAATGCTTGTGAAGTTAGATGTGTTTGTATGCTGTAGTTTTCGTGCTGAAATTCTGCTTCCTGTCGGTCTTCCTCGGTATCTTCCAGTTAACCTCATGACCCCACCACTTATTTATTAGTTTCCCTCCTCCAGCAGACAAGTTTTTTTTTCTGAGAGGACTTCTTATTCTGACATACTGAGGGAGGCAAACATTAAGATAATTATTTGTAAAGGTGTGAGGGTAAAGTCTGACCCTAAAAGCACTGTAGGCTGTAAAGCCTGTGTTGAATTACAAGTGACACTTGACAAAATTTGATGTGGGAGTGGTTTGGGATATTGCCAAGGAATTTTGTTTTTCCAAGTGGTTGTTAAGGAAACTTGATAGCTTTGTCCATTTTTGACACCCCCTTCAACTTGAAATGCAAATTCAACAGAGATCTTTCCACAGGCTTTGAAAATGGTTGTTGAATTCCGATTAAAATAAAACAGTGGAAAATTAAGATTTTTTGATGGTGATCGGTGAGCATTCATAGAAAGGATTGTAAAAGAATTGCACAGTTAGAATTTCCACCCTCCAAACTTGCCTATCTTTTAAATAGAATAGACCGTAGCGTATCTGCTCAGTTCTCCCCCCTCCTCCACCCCAACTCTTACTGGAAGAGGTGCTCAGGGTCAGAAACAGTGGCAGCAACTCAAGTATCTTAATCTGGTCTGGTGTGCTGCTTGAATTTTATAAAGAAATCTGTGTTTTGTGTCAACAAATCTATGCAAGAGATGGCATGTTTTGGTACAAATGCATTTGTACATTTTTCTACTTAACAAGAGACAAGGAATAAAGCATCCGACTCCAGCATCATTGTTTTGTGAGGGAAGTGAGTTTAGCATGAAGGTTTCTTTGAAAAGAGGAACGGTCACAAATTAACTTTATCATGGTGATGGTAATGGCGATGTTAACTGCTCAGTAGTTGACTTCAAGTGTTTGGTGGGAAGAAGGGTGGTCGCATCTACTTGACAACGTCCAATGGCCCATGTTTGAGTCTTTTTGGGGTTGAGAATTTACACCCACTTGCTACCCTTCCTTACAACCGTTCTTTCCAAACTGCCCTCCCACCCACCATTCTCACACCTGAAATTTAAGATTAATGATGCAAAAAGTTTTCAGATCCATCTTGAAAGGACTGAACAAGTTTTCTTATTTTGGATGTGCGAATAAAAATTTATTAAGATGATCTCACTGCAGACACAATGATCACCTGACTTGTTGAGAACGGGTAAAAAGTTCACCTGTGGACGGAATGTTACCCAGTGTCATACCTGCTGAGCCCTTCTTGTAGAATTTCTTTCCTCATGCAAAGAAAATCTAAAAATATTCTTGGAACATGATTCTCCTCGATGGCTTAACAACAGGATTTAAAAAAAAAAAGACAATTACACCAATGGATATGTCTTCAAACTCGCCCACGGCTACCACCCCCCACCCTCACCCCCAACACACACACATGCTCTATTTGAATGCTTTCGTGTATTTCACATAGACATAGCTTTTAATATTTATCACAGATTAGCTTCAGAATGCCTAAAGCAATGGGACAGATAAAGGAAATTGGTATAAGTACAGAGAATGATTCTTCCATTTATCACAGGAATACAAAAGGGGCATAATTCTTCCATCTTTGCTTATCAGCTCAAGACAATTATAGGTCCCTGTTTTTTTTTTAATAGGACTAATGCATCATGCATTAACAGCGTACAGGTCCTAAATCCTTTTTAAAATCTGAGAAGAAATCAAAGTCTTGACTGTGCAAGCAATGACTTGTATGTAAATGTCATTTGTCCTTCCTTTTTTCTTTTTCTCCTTTGCACAACTCTTCCCACTCATCTAACACTCTAGCAGAGGTAGACCACAGTTCGGCTCTCTGGGAGGTTACAGCAGAATGCTTGTTGGTCAAATGAAGCCAGAGCGAGTTTATTCTGCAGTAGAATGGTCATCAGGCGTGGCTGTCTGGGGCTCTGGCTCGCAATGGGTGTTGATGATATCCTCTCCATCCCTGACGATTTCTCTGTGTGCAGCCAACAGGTACTTGCGTTGCTGGCGATGAACTGGGTAATGACAAGATTGGAAATGTGAGGTGATATGGTGTTTACAAATCTTTCACCTAGATGTAAAATTTGAAAATAGATGAAAACTGGGCAATATTATGTACTACTCAAAACAACTGAAAGATTCGCCTTGCATTTGTTTTGTTAGAAATTTTCTTTGTAGATAATGCAATATTTCAAGGAAGTTTTCAATGCATGTTGTTGGACGTTTCCACAGTCAATGTGAATTTGATGAAATTCTAACCCTGTCTCTTTCATGCACACGACAAAATGTGCACCAAACACTGCAAAGATGGCTATAGATGATGCACATACACTTGAAAGGAGAATCAATGGTGGCACATCTCCCATCACAGCAAACAAATGCATACTGCATGTACAATAATAGATGAATGAAGATGGACGAGAAACCACTAAGCGATAATCCCTAAATGCTCTTTTCAGTAACAAGCTTCAGCATTATCAACGTTGTATTCCACATCACATGCCCCTAAATTTTTGCCATGTAACTATCAGGTAGGACAATGGCCATTAGATCATGGAATGTAGGTTCCAAAACTGAGGTTCTGCCTATAACGTGCATATGTGCGTGCGCATTTTGGTTGCAGTCACCTTTCAAACTGGTTTTGTCGGTAATAGAGAACTGTCTTCCTACTGCTTATCAGGTGCAAGCATCCCTGGGGGGTTTACAATTTCTCACGTATGATTTTTTTTTGACATCATAAGTTCACCTACTCTGCTTCCAATTTAGAATAGCCATGTAACATGAAATTTATGGAAAACACACTGTTGGCAGGTATGCAAGGCTAAATGCCTTTGGCGGGTGCAACAATTATGAAGGTCAGGGCTGATACTGCCTTAATTTGCCCCTGAAGACATTTCCTAATTAAGGTCACCCTTAATTCTGTCCTCATCTTTGCTCTGACTGACAAAAAAATGCACGTGCTAAAGGACTCACTTTTCTCTCGTACAGATTGTTTTTGGGCCTCAGGCAGCAGGAAACAGTGCACCAGATCAGCAACAATCTCCTCAGATTCCAGTTGTGTCCGTCTGTGCAAAATAAATGGAACAAACATTCAGTGCTGGAATCAAGGTTTCTGTTAGTCATCTGCTTGGTTCAGGCAAACAGCAGTCGGTCTTTTTCATACGTCAGTCAGTCCTTACTTTCTTGGCTTGACCCAAGCAGAAACCTAACAGTCACTGAACTGGCGAGTTGGTGATTAATCAGTGGTTTTGTATTTTAATCAGTAACACAGCTGACGTCAACCCTCTCCCTAGTAACTATACATTCGTCACACTTGTGATTGTCTATGTACCCTCAGACAACTCGTGCATGCAGCAAAAGGGTCTTACTGAAGCCAAACAAGCATTAGTCATGCTGGTGTGCATATGTATACTGTTCGACTGGTGCTGCACAGGCATGATGGTTCTGCCAGCCATGTCTTTTACAGTTTCATCTTCAGCATTATGCATCCACAAGGATTCTATGTTGAAGATCCCATACACTATACACCAGACTATCTGGCACACAAAACAGAAGGCTTTTCACACTATGCTACACAATTCAACAAGCGATGAACACAGAAGACGCAAACCCTCCACAGGTAGGACAGTTACAGACCTGTTCTCGATGTCGTAAGCCAGGTCGTTGATCTTCTCAGCTTGTGCCTGAATCTCTTCTCGTGCCTGCCTGTCAGCTGTGGTGTCTATGGCTGCAAGAATGGCGTCCTCCAGGTAAGCATCTACACTCGTCTGATGAACTTTGACCACCTGGAAAAGTAACAGGTTAAGATCTATCACGTGGACTGCACATAGTCATGGAACCTAGATTCTGAGTTAGATGCATCTAGACAAATTTACAGTTACTTACATGCACAGAACAGAATCCACCAAAGCCACCCTTTGGTGAGTGAGTAATGCGAAGGACTTGTACCTGTTTGAAGATTTCGTCTTCTTCACGTCGTCGCCGTTCCTCCACTTGACGTCTGCCACTCTCCTCTGCTTCACGCAGTCGGCGCTGGCGCTCAGCCAACATGGAGAAGGCATGTATGCGCCGTTCCTCCTGCAGGCGTATGAGCTCTTTACTCAAGAAGTCAAACATATCACCAAGGCTTGCCCCCTCCAAGTTGCTGAGCCCTTCATCCACCAAGGCTTCCTGAAAATTAAACAAATCCAACCGCTTTATCAAACAACTGACTCACATGAAATAAGTAAATGTGAATGTTTCTTAGAATCTCATTATGAGAGCTGACAGCATCTCACTGAAAACTGAGGTGCTACAGAAGTTGTCACACAGCAGAAAGAATTGTTTAGCTGTGCTTGTGAATGTTCGCTACTGCACAACATCCTTACGGAGCCTCATTAGGCATGATAATACAGAAAAGGAGGACAGGACATTGCTGTCTGCATTAAATGCCGGTCACATGCTTTCTCTGGAATAGCCTACCCTGTGTTCATGCAGATGGCGCTGCCGTTGCAGAGCAAGCGTATCCTGCATGGCCTTCAGTTTTACTGCCTGTCCATCCTCCTGAAGGGCGTGCGTGGACCGCAACTCCTTGATTAGCTCAATGGCCCTCTCCTTGTTCTCAAACATCTGAAACATGGCAGTGAGTTGTCATCAGGCACCTGACCACACCTGTGGTGATAATCTAACAAATCTACCTTCCTATCAAAACACATCCAATGATACATCTACCTTGCTAACACTGAAACAGTACGTTACGTTTCACTTGCCAACAGTATTTCTGTGGTGCATGTTTTCTGCTGCTATTTTGACATTATTTTTGTCCTGGTTGCAACAAAAAAATTTAAAAACTCAGAATGAATCACACCACGAAATGAATCAACGATTTAGTAGCTTCTTAGTAAGACAGCTAATCTTGTGCTTAGTAAGGAGTAAAGCGATGGGCGTATCTGCATGGCATACATAGTCTGGAATAAGGGGTTTAGTCGGGTGTACAATGGGCGTAGGTTAGGCCAGAGCTGTGCAACTGACCCCTGCTCTTGCAACAGCACACTTGTGGTGATACACTTGTTGTAGTAAGAGTGCGTGTGCAGTGACACTTGTCTTACTAACAGAATACTGTGGCGATACCCTCATCTTTCTAACCATACACCTGTGATGATACTGACTAGAAACCTGTGGCAATAAACAACAACAAAAAAAAATCTTGTCCATTAACAACAAGAAACTCATGGTTACCAGTGACCAAAAACTTGGGAACATCAATAACAACAAGAAACTAGAGATGATCAGTGATGACGAGAAACTCATGTGATAACTATGACATGATAATCACAATCAGCAGCTCACCATGTTCTGGACTGCCCGTCCACGTATCACCTGCTGCAAGAAGATGGTCGCCAGTTCCTTTTCTTGTTCCTCCTGAGGATACAAATGGACATTTATAATTTTTCCCCACTCTGGAACTGGTTAAGAATGACCTCAAATAACAGCTTTGCATAATTTAGCCTTCAAGGAAACATACTTTTAACTATTATCAACATAATCTTTGCTTTAAATATTTCACAGAAAGAAAGAAAATGCTGGGATTTTATAATGGGATCTCCAGAGTAGTCAGGGGAACTCAGTAACCGTCCAGTGTGACTCAGATATTGTGTGCATGAAATGACTCTAGCAAGTGTTGATCTTCAGCAATTTATCTCTTGAGAAGCACATACCCCTTAAATAGGATTCACAGACATATTTTACCTTGTAATATTGCACATAGCTGCTTGACCTTTAAGAAGTGTAAAGTAAATGCCTTTTTTCTGCTTAAACCTGCTACCCAGTTAAAATATGGATGAGAACACAGCTTGTGAAAGATTTTAACACAAAATGGTGTATATTCTTCATGTAAATCTTGACAAATAAATGTTCAAGGTACAGGCATCAGCAGCATTTTACAGATAATTTTACTTGTAGCACTGTGAATAATCACACTCTATAAGCTTAGTGCTTATCTGCTTACTTCAAAGAGTGAGGAAATAAATGAGAGAAAAGGCTTTTCCCTTTTCGGGAAGCAAATTTCTTGTCCATTCATGTCTATGTGTGCCAAGGGGTGAATACTCATCATGTTTTGCTCCTAAGCTGACTGCATTTGCAGAATATAAACTCTAACCTCATCTGGTTCATCCACTGAAGGAGTGGGAGGTCGTGGTCTTGGTTTCTCAACGATTTCCAAATATCGCAGATGTTCCTCCTCTTTCACATTATCGGCTTTTTCTCGTTGGATGGACTGAAAAATTGGCACAAAACTGGAATTTCTATGGCTGTGAAAATGGGGGATTATGGTGAAACATCCAAAATCTTGGTGACATGGAAGGAAAACAAGGCAAAGCTAGGCTGCCCACAATACGAACGCACAAAAAGTTAGATGCTATGCTCCTACACTACTATCCATGCCTTGCACTTTATCTTGACACCACGTACTTTCCCTCTTGAATCTCTCACACAGATGGCAAATGGAAGTCCGTACCTCGTACATCTCCTTCAGCTGATTCACCTGGCGATACCTGCGCTTTGTGAACCCTTTCTTGGTGGCTGTCGAGGCCATTGGTGCCCTGACGCGAGGCTGGGTCACAAAGTCTGGCAATGAGGCCTCCAGCTCCAGCAATCCCTGGTATGTAACCAGATGTCTACTCTTGACGACGTACCTGCCATGAATTTCATTTGTTTTGGGGTTTTTCTTCTCGCAGCAAGGACCATGACACACCACCTATCCCCCGACCTCATTTGGGCTCCGTGAGTTAGCATTTCCTGGCAGACTAACAACTAAGTAATTCAGACTGCAGTGGTATGAACAGACTCTCTCCTCTCACTGTGCGATGTGAAACATCCCAGCATGCAATTGTCTCTATCCAGAGATGCTCAGATTCATACCCTTGCTTTTGTGAATTCTGCGCTCTCTGCCATGCTATTAGGGTTGCTCTGTGTGCAAACATTTCATGTGCTGACAGTGACAGCATCCTACATTTAGTAAAATATGAACTCCACATGTATTAGTTGAAATGCTGATTCCTGGCAAGGGATCTCTATTTTAAAACGAAGAAAACTGTTTTCTACCCTTCAACCATGTGGTCTGAAACTTTTGGTTCCTTGGCCTTTAGAAAGTAATCCGTAACAATGTCTCATGTTCTTAAAGTCAGACTGTATTAGCATCAATTATCCTGACCATATTCATATTTTCATCATCTGCTCCTTTACAAAATCTTTTTGAAAATTGTCACTCTCATTGGTGCCATTTTCCTGATTTCTTTTTAAAACTGCATCACATAAAATAAACAGCATTTTCACTGGCAAGAATTACCAGGATCAAACTGCAGGATAAATGCTAGGACAAACAGCCAGTTTCATTTAACTCACGCTTACTTGATGCAGTATGTCAAGGTATGTGTGGTGAAATGTGAATGCTCACTGGCTGGACAAAGGCATTCATTCATCTGAAATACAGCAAGTATGTGAGCCTGCTTGTGCATGTCACTGTTTTACTGTCCTAAGCTACCAAGTAATTTCCCCCCTGAGTATGTAGGGAAGACTTGTCTGCCTCATCCAAAAGAGATCAGAAAGACTGGAAACCATGGATGCCTGCAGGCGAGAACTGCTCAGGTAGCACAGAGCAAGAATCTAGTTGATGCCCTCTTGCAACATCCAATGAAAGAATTCAGCGCGACAGGTGTTTTGGAAGGCGCTCCGGGGCATCATTTTCTCCGCACAGAAAGAGCAGTTCTCACCTGTAGGCAGCGCGCTTCATGCACCACTCACTGTTCAGAGCCACGATCGAGAAAGTATCCTATGCGTGTCCAAGGGGCATAAACCTGACTGCCTGGGTCAGCATAGTCCTTGATCGTGTTGCGCGGCTCATGCTTGGCAAACACTTGGCTTCGTGCCTTCATCAGTCTTCTGATGGCTGTTGGCACAACGACCACACGCCCAAACATATTGTATTGCTATTCACTTTGTTGAAAATGCGCTCTCCTAGCACCCCCTCCCCTCATTTTTTGTGTGAATGGTTTCAGTAGATTTGACAGATCTATCTGAGCGTGTTCACCAGCTGTGTCTTGCTGACAGACAAAGGGAGGATATGCATGAAGGTGGATGAGCAGAAGAGGTGCAGATGCTGGATGGGGAAATAACTTTGAATTTATTTTGTTCAGGTCTTAGGTTGAAAGTTTTTCTTTCACAGTTGCACACCCTCAGCTAAAGAAAAGGTATAAAGACTTCAACCCAACTACTGACTATTCTATGATTTCATAAAGTGAATGGGAATTCCAGTAATGTAAAATATATAAATATACCTTTTTTATAACATAAAATTCTTTGCCACAAAGAAACATTTGTAGGCAGAGAGAGAGATTAAGGAAACATGGGTGCATCCTAGGGCATATTGTTAAGAAATATACTCCAATATTAGCACGAATCCACATAATTACTTACAATCTACTTATCTATGTTTATAAATGCATTCTTGTTAAATGATGCAAACTTGTGGCAATCCTCTGTCCTCTATTGCAGAACTAACAATACATTCTCTCATCTTTCTTCCAGTCAGATGACATAAATGTTTCTGGCTTAAGTAGTCAGCAGCACTGATTTAAATGCAAAACAAATAACTGTTACCTCGGATGTGTTCGTGTCTGGTCCGTTTAATCCTGGCCTCCTTTTCCTGCTGTTTTGTCATCCTAAGTAAACACAGGCATAAAACACACATCGGTGACACCATCTCTTCACATGATCATGTAACTCTGTTTTACATTATTGCTAAATTATACCTGTTGCATTATCTTCTATACCATAAAGCTCATCTTTGGCCCCACAGTCTTCTCTACCACAAAACTGACACAGGCAAACTCTATTCACCTATCCAAAAAGTTGGTCTTAAATGGCAGCTCAACATTTTTGTTAATTAAAAACATGCTATCCAGAATATAGAGAGGTATAGGGAGAACAAAATAGACGAGGATAAAAATCATTTGTGACAAGGTACAAATACTGACCACAGACTGTCCAGTCGCTTTATGTTCACCTCTTGGTGATTCTCCTCACGTTTGACGAGAAGCTTTTTCAGAACTTCTAGACGTGCCTCTTGCAGCCTGCCAAAAAAAAAAGAGTTGGAAATGCATATCATCACTGACATGCAATCACAGTAAATCACAGCAGCATACTGTTCTATTCCGATTTCTGCATAACAGTATGCATGTGTGCATGTACGCAGCTGCACATCCATGCAAGTACATGAATGTGCACAATGCACATGCCTCCATGCATGCTCTTCAGCACTAAATAATGCTGATGATGGTGATGATAATTATAACAAAGATGATGAAAAACAGCCCGCCTTCCAAACAAAAAAATTTGCAGCTGCTGTTTGAAAATCTTACTTTTCTATCTCCTGCTCCCTCAAAGCCCACTCTTTGACCTCCATCTCCGCCATCATTTTCTTGCGCAGCTCCAGTCCCGTGATGTCGCCTACAGGCGGAAGGGTAGCCTCCCACGCACGTTTGGCCCTGGCACGTTCTATCATCTCAACCTCTGCAAGGCCAGCAGGAAGGCCACGACCTGTTTCGTGAGAAAAAAGTGTGGCTCATGTGTGACGAAGTCTTGCTGATTATTTTTTGTTACTAACATACACAAACCTGTGCACCACTTACGATGAAGTCTTGCTGATTATTTTTTTGTTCGTAACATACACAAAAGTGTGCACCATGTACGATGAAGTCTTGCTGATTATTTTTTACTAACAAACACATCAACATCAACATCAACATACACATACACATCTTAACCCCCACTTCCCTTCATCCTGTTCCATTCTCCTTCTCCTACCTCACGAAGGAGAGAAAAGACAGACTGGTGAGCTTTTACAAGCTGTATAGCGGCTAATGCTATACAAAGGAATGCTGGCCAAACTGAACTTGTTTATAAATGGTGGTTTTTACGATATAGGTAGAAATGATACAAAAAAGCTATGTGGAAATAAGACACGTATAGAGAAGAGGTGCAAGAGTAAGCACTGGTCATATAAAAAGATATTCAATGAAGTCAACGAATGGCACTAGGTATGCCATAGCTGAATGTAGATCTGGTGAAAATCAATATAAAGAAGAAAGGATTTTAGCAAAATTCTGACAGGTCAGTCCAGGTGGGTGGTCTGACGAGAACATTGGCTGCCCAGGAAGCATTTCTCCAACAGTGTAGTCTAATCTGTCACCGACACTCACACATACTACTCATGCTCACATCCAGAATAGAGCATGACAGAGAGTGAAAGAAAGAGACGGAGATGCAAAGCAAGAAAGGCAGGCAGGACACAGGCAGGCAGACATTCAGTACTGAGGAGTGGGAGGCAGGGAGTGAGGGGGGTGGAAAAAGAGAAGGACAAAAGCAGCAGAGAATGAGAACAAGGGCACACAACCCACCGTAAGACAATGTGGCCAGGGTAAGAAGCTCTGGTGCAGAACCTGGGCGAACAACGTACTCTGGGGAGTATGGGTCTGTCTGGGCCTCCGAGTCACGATAGTCTGTTTGAGTGAAAATTGTCCTGAAAGGAGGCGTTGGAGGTCTCTCTGCCATCCCATCGTCTGGACCAGCCAGAGGGTCTTGCCTGCAAGACGGTTTGTCACAGTAACGACTATCAGTATGACAGTCATTAAAAAACTCACCTTTGCATTCGCATAATCACATCGCTCATGCGTGACAGAAAAATGCATGAAATCATTACTTTGGTATACTAAAACTGGTTACAAACTCTGCTGCTTAAGACTGTACAATTCTCCATCAAACGCATATAAAGAATAATGAAAAGCAACAAAACAATCATGCATTCCAACACGAACAATGTATGTATATGTACTCATCTAGAAGAAATTATTAGTTTTGAGTGAACTGTTTTCACAGCCGTAGTTGTTTTAGTTCTATTAGTTTTAACTGAGCCTGCACAAACTGGTCTAATGGCAACTGAAGGCTTACTTAAACAGCAAGTGTGTGTCCTTTGCCAAACCTGGCCATAAATATATATATATATCCAAAAAAAAAAAACCCAGATCTGACAGCAAACCCCCAAATCAACATGATGCACATCTTCCGGACACCATTTTTGAACAGACCCAGGATAAGCTATACTGCTCTCAATAAAAAGACAGGGAAACACATCTGGCTGTACCTAGAACTGTGATTTTTGATCAATGCGTCAAAGCCATTTTAAACAGACTGCTGCTTGCCATAGTCATAGCATTATATTTTGTAATACCTACCTTGCCGTAGCAAGCAGCACCTCAGGAGGCACTTGTTGAAGGAATGGGATAATAGGCCTGTGGATCAAGTACGAACAGAAATTCAGTTCATAAATTGACACCCTATGACTGAATAGGAGGATTCAGATGTAGTTGTATTGCCTGATGTATTAAACAACTAGTTGCTACATATTGTATTTATTCAACATTCTGCACTGGAAATTCAACTGTTGTTCCTGATAGTCTGAAGCAGTAAATATGAGACATATCTGCGAGCACATGCAAACACAGTGTTGCACACTCACCATTTAACTGCACTCAAAATGTGGAGGTGCGTTTACAAAATCTGATTTACACACACACACGCGCGCACACACACAAACACACACGAAGCCCTCCATTCTCGTCACCCCTTGCCATTTTAGTATGATCCACTTTTACCAAAATGGCTATCAACCATTTTGCCATGCAAAACATGTCATCATGATGTACTTCTTTGTAACAATAGTCATAATATGTGAAAATAATCCCTTGCTGTTTGCTGTCGACCCCCACCCCCCCATTTTCTCTCTGTGGTGTAGAGTCCTGTTTATTGTTTACTGTCAAGTCAGCAGCAAAAGCTGCATCATGATGGGGGGAAAGGGAGAGAGGGTGATGGGAGGAGGAGGGAGTGGGGGACAGTGGAGCACCCACAGAAAATCCGCCATGACCAGCCCTGTAAACATGTGCCTTGTGCACAGAAAGTTTGTGTTCTGGACATGGGATCAAACACTACTGCCCCAGATGTTGGCAGAAACACTCCCAAACGTCGGCTGCACGCAGATATGTGGTGTCTGGAAAACCTTAATTGGTTCTATCTTTGAGTGTGACCCATGGATCGCATAGGGGCAGGGTGGCACTAATGGAATCTCATTGACACATGGGCACGTCTTTGTGCTCAACACCACTGTTTGCTATTAAAAAAAATTAATTTCAGACCCTCGACTGGTTAGAAGGTGATGCAGCTTTATCACTGTAGCAGCAATTCACTTGGTTCAAGGAAAACGAAAAAAAAAAAATAGTCATTGAATTGCCAGTTGTGTAGCAAAATTGACACTACAACAACAAAGCAATGTCTGTTCTGCTGCAGAGAGGGGGAAATAGCTTCTTCCAGAAATGTGTGATACAATGTGCAAATGGACTGTAAAACAAAACAGTGGATTAAGTTCTTAATTCCTAATTTTACATACCATATATTGAGCAGGATCTGCCATAAAGTTGTAAAATTTAACATTTGTCAACTGTTTCATCCACAGGAAACTGTTTCATCACACACCACAATAATAAGATGCTGATGTGTCACCAGTGACAATGTGCAATGATCAAACTTTTTCATCACCCCTACAACGCTTTTATAGAAAAGTCATTTTAAAGATGTCAGCACACTTGTACTCTTACACATTCATTTTTGCAGGTAACTAGCACTAACAATACCTTCCAATCAGAGTGTCAAAATGACAGGGAGTGACAAAATGGTGGGCTTCAGTCACACCATTTTGTCACTATGTTGCTGTTTTGGTATATAATGGCGTGGAGTGACAAAACTGGGCTACACACACTGACACCGAGACAGATATGACTGCACAGCAAAACACAAAAACCCAAACAAAAACTGTCAACCTTCTGAAGTAGCGATATCTTTGTCGCCCAGACACCTCTGGATCTTGAAAATGCATTGGTGGCACTGTGACAGTAGGGTCATAGTTGAAGCTGTGTCAAGCAGGAAACATCAAGTCAAGCACTGAGGGACATCAGTAGCAGGGAAGTTGGATAGATTCAGCTAACAGATATATAGTTCAGAAAAAAATGATCGTGATAAACTATAACAGAAATAACTAAACAATATATTATACATGAACACATACATAACACACACACATGGATGCATAACATACATACACAAGCAAATGTAACCATAAATCATAGTTTTTTTACATTTTATATTTCTAATATATTTCACACACTTGTATTTTTAGGTCTCCATACACTCTTGTGTATGTTTATGGGATGTTACATAATAAACCTTGTTTATTTTCACAGAATGCTATAGAATAAAATGCATTTATGTTAACACACAATTATTTACTAAAATTTATAGTTACAGAATGTTAGATAATAAACTTATTTTTGTTTACAGGGTGCTACACTGTGAAATGAGCTGAGGTGTTTATAGGCAAAAATGCTTTTCTTTGTCTAAATTTGGTCTTGTTGAAGTACAAAAAAGATAATAAAGCCTGTGTTATATGTTCAAGAAGCTTTTGCTAA
The DNA here is from genome assembly GCA_004794575.1 of Lanistes nyassanus. Lineage (NCBI taxonomy): Eukaryota > Metazoa > Mollusca > Gastropoda > Architaenioglossa > Ampullariidae > Lanistes > Lanistes nyassanus. The sequence goes on along the minus strand of SMGT01004426.1, from coordinate 12,717 downwards.
GTTATTTAAAAATGTTTATGCTTTTTTTCTTTTCACCTGGCTTGAAATGGTATATCTGCATCAAGATGAATTGAAGAAGTTAAGACTTTGTATCAACCGCAGCAAAGGACCTTTAAAATGTGCTTCTACTTCCCAACCACAAAACCACTCTTAACAGCTGTACTCACGTCGTGTAACGAATAAGAGCTTCCCTTTGCTGATCATTGTATCCCCGCCACTGTCGATTGATGAACTTTGGCACTGGGTCTAAAGTGTCCAGTTTTACCTGCATGTTAGGGTACTGACGCATCTCGCTAAACATTGTTTGGAAGATTGGGACTCTTTTCTGCAACAAAATCAATGCTCTGTATAACACTTGTCTTCTATTTAATGTGGATCACACATCACACTTTCCTTGTTTATGATTCCACAACTACACTATGATTAGTGCATATTCTGATAATCCTGACAAATAACTAAATCATGAAAAAAAACTTCCTATCCAGATTTCAAATTACTTTCATTATTTAACAAATATCAAAATTTCTCTTCATAAATGTTTAGGTCAGGTCCCTAGCTGTCGGTCGTGACATACACAGAAATCCAACCCAATTTCTTCTATCACTAATGTTAACCCATTTCTCCATTAAGTTGAACAATGCAGGATTTACACTGGTAAGAGCAAAGCATGGAGTTTTAGAAGAAAACTTATTCTGGGGCCCCGCAGAAATTTGAGATTTCATTCTGCTTTTTTTTTGCATGGCAACAACAGTAAGATTAAAAAGCATTCGCTTCATGTTATATCACAAGTCATTGCCATCAACCTTATCTTCAGAGGTATACAGTATTGTAAATGCAACAACTGTAAAGAAGCTGTCAAAATCAAAATGCATTGAACTGAAGTCATCTAATGTACAGCTGTCTCAAGTGCTTTGACACTCATCTGATTACATAAAAACAGACTGGGTATTATACATTGCAAATCCAAGAGCAAAGGGAAAGTCATGCCACTTTTACCCTGTCAGATTTTAACTACTTATATTGTGTGCTCTAGATGAGTAAATGTTGCAATATTTCCAGCTACACTGTAGATAGTTGCTCAGTCTCCTTAGCATGTACTTTTGAGCACAGGCTTACATGTTGTTATTAAAGCTTGCCTAACTGTGTCAAGTTTAAAAAAAAAATTGTATCAAAAATAAAAGTTTCATAAACTTACAAGACGGGAGATGTCTGTGTGAGCTTGGAACATTGCCCTGCCATGGTCACGCTCAGAGGAAAGTGTAAACACCTTATCTGTAATAAATAACAAGTGTAAATCAATTTACTCTGCTCTTAATACTGCTGACAGATAAAAAAACTTTCTGGATCCCATCTTCACACTTTTGCATACCCACTTAATCACTCATCACTGTAGTCATCAAAGATCACATGTGCACACGTGCATCCATTTCCCCCTTACATAAAAGGATTTCTAGAATTTGCCACTCTTTGTTGTGTGACGAACTTCTGCTGGCGGTCAACATTTACCATCATGACACAGTAAACATGGTAAAAATGCTCTTCAAAAGAACTACCTTCAAAAGTCTGTTCAAAAGCAGTTGATCTACGACCTTTGTACGTTCTCATAAACTCTCCTCTTAGTTTTCACTCAATATGCTTTGTCGATTTTTCCGGTTGGAAAGCTTATTTTTGGAGCAATCAAGATCATAAGCTCTTATAATAAGTATAACTGTAGTCTGACACTTGCAGAGTTCTCGACCACTTCGGAAGTTCAGCAACTGACTCATCGAACTGCTTTTGATATGACAAAATCTTACAGATTTAATGGAAAGACTACAAAAGTAGAGTTGACTAACTTTGGATGGCGACCAATTAAGGCAGTCTGGCAACACGCGAGTCGCGATATCACCTTATCAAACGAGAGGGAAATGCAAGAACTCGACACACAAAAAGCTCCACCCCAGAATATACCTTATAATTCTTTCCATTCCATCTGTACCTATTATGTCAACATATGCAAACACGCACGCAGACGCAACAAACTTACAAAGTGTCTGAAACTGAAATGTTTTAACCACATCTGATTTAACCTAATCCATCGATTGACTACAAGGGTAATACACACCTAGACAAAAATGCCAGAATTTCTTACCATAAAGATAATCGTGCGTTCGGGAGGCCTGGTATGCAGGCTTGTGAAGGGTTTTCGTCGTCATCCTGGCTTAGATTTTGTCGCGTTTCAAATGTTCTTCGTATATACACAACCAGCCACCATGTTTGTGTAGATCCAATATGGCGACTGCCATGACGACCGTCTCCGATGATCTCAATACACAAATTATGTATTTGTCATTCTAAATGTTAATAATCTCTTTATCATTGAAAATATAAAATAAAAACGAAACATTTAAAGAAATGGTCTCCAGATATAAATATTTACATTTATCATTTGAGTCCCATTCAACTTCTGCAGCCCAAAGATCTTTATGCGGCAGCACTGCGTCACTTGCCCGCACCAAAACACAAGCAGCCCTTGGAACCAATCAGCCCTTAACCCACCCAAATCAACACGTACTTGAGGTTACAGACTTTTACAGTCCAGGTAGTAAATATAGAGGCACCCCGAAGCAAGACACATCTAAAAAAATCAAAATCAAAGCGACTTTTAAAAGGGGAGGGCGGGGACTAGAGAATGGGGTAGGGGTACTCTATCCATACTTGACTGGCTCCAGTTAAAGAACTATTAATTGCTTTTACACACTCGGGTGCGAACACGAAATTTTGATGTCTAGATGTACAAAAAAATTATAATAATAATAAATAAAAAGACTGCGGTAGAAACATGACTGAGTGACCTAAATTTCAATTCTATTTTCAGTTTCTGATTATTCTTTTATAACCCTCGAACGGGCTCTCTGTAAAGAATAAATTTTACATTTCAATATAAATAGCTTCAGGATAAATATCCCTGCATTTTTAGTTCAGAATAAATTCCAAGAGTTTGGTCTTAATTGGTTACGTGATTTAAATTTAAAGAAAGTTTATATCTGTTCAGGGCCCTTCCTTTAGGCTGCCCTGTTCCAAGACGTGTATGGATATATAATAAGCTATACCGCTCAAAAGAATTGAAAGACCAGCGTAAGCTCCATGCGCTTATATATGTGATGCAAAAATACAAACTGTACAATTAATGAAGCTGAAGTGTACCTTATATTTACTCGTGTAACGATCAACAACAGAATATAGAATACTGTCAAAAGCGTGTGTGCCCTTCACTGAACTGCATGCAAGCAATTAAGGCACGTCCGTTGTCGCATGGACTGAGCCAATGCCCCCAGAGTCATTTGTGGGGTCTCTTGCCACTCCTACTGAAGGGAGAGGAATAGCTGGTTGAGGCCAGCTATAGTGGTTAGTGGTTTTCCCAACACATCCCTCAGGTGCTGAGTCTGTGTTGAGATGAATTTGCTGGCCAGTCCACGCCAGTCACTTGCTGCTGCAGGAAGATGGCGATCGACAGCCCAAACCATTGTGTGGGGAATGGCGCCTGGTCCCTTCAATGCAGTGGCAGCATGTCATCCCTAAAGACCATGCCAGTGAGGCTGCTTTGCACACGGTGAAGGGGTGTTCTGTAGGACATGCCCATTCCTCCCCAAACCATGATGAACCCGCCACCGAACGGTTCACGCTACCTGGCAGTGACATCATGATAACGTTCACCCAGTAGCCTCATTCACTTTTGCTTCATCGTCTGTACGCGCTTGATGTGCATACATCGTCTGGCGTCACAGGTGCACGTCTGGCTGCCTCTGTGGTGTGCATGAACGCGCCGGCACTGATTTGCACGGACACTGGCGTTCACTGTTGCATTATGAAAGACTAAGGTGCATTCACACTTATGATTTGGATGTATTGTTCTTCTGAATTATACACCTCCGTGACCTGTAGCTGATCTTTGAAGGTTTTTAGCAGTACATCACAAAGTACGTCATAATGATTCCTATTCTGTGTACATGTGCGAACGTGCTTGCGTGCGTGCGTGCGTGTCTGTGTATCAGGGATGGGAAAAGTTCCAGTATTTTATTAGCCCGAAAGGGATTGTCATTTTACAAATTAAACTAGCACACTGAAATTTCTACTGGTCCAGTTTGTTTTAATGACAGTCTCTCTCGGTAACACTTTAAAAACTAGAACAGGCAAAATGAAGTACATCATGTTATAAGATATTCTAATTATCAGCTAGATAACCAGTTCTAACGTCTGCAACAGTTGGAAAGAAAGCTGATCGCCGACGGCCAAGTGATTTAGGGGTTTATTATTATTATTATTATTATTATTATTATTATTATTGGTTTGATAAGATGTCTAGCGACTACAGATCATAAGACCACAGTATTTCCCCATCCATGTAGCTGCAACATAAATTTTCGGAAGAAATCAGGTAGAACTTATGGATTGATTAATTTCGTCTATTAATGTACGCCTAGCTTATTTATTGTTCTTCCATAATATCTCCGTTTTACAAAGGTAGTTATTATTACTGTATATAATTGTTCTAGCAGGGCACTAAGCGCCCCCAGAAAATTTGTTAGGCCTTGCTAAAATTCTGACATCATGTCACTTCAAAAAACCAAAACTGCAGAGCTGAAGACGTGACGACAGCATTCTTTCCACCACCACCACCACCACCACCACCAACCACCACCAC
>SMGT01004425.1:46273-82381 GCA_004794575.1 Lanistes nyassanus | reverse complement strand
CCCCCCCTCAACTCCCGTCTTCTATCTCTATCCGTAGCACAGCAGTAACGCGTGCTTGCTACTGATTAAGAGAATTTAGCCTTCGGATCACATTCTCTCCCTATCTTTCAAATTAACGTTTTAAATATCCTGTTCCTTATTATCACTGCGGTCAGTTACAGCTCATCACAGATAACAACTCATTAAACATGCTGCCTTTAGAGTTAGTACCCGGCAAGTTATTTCCCAGTAATCTGTTACATATTGTACAGCACTTGCATTGGTTTTAAGAACTGGAAACTCTGACTATTGGTGCAATAGGTAGTCAAGTTCAGAGCAGTAAATATATTCGGATGAAGATTTTTCTTGTGGCAATATTGTCATTTTTTCCTGCAGCTAAAGCAGCGAGTGTTGATTTTGGCTGGCATGCCTGTTAACTGTCGCGTGTCACTGACTGAAAGTCGGACGGTAAGAGACAACCATAAAAGCATGAGCCTAACTTTAGGATTGTGTTATTAATTCTGTACGTGCTTGGCGGAAGCTGTATCACGTGGGAGCGGAGAAAAAGAATCTGGACACGAGGGCGTGTTGTGTGACGGGGGGGGGGGGCGATCCATGTAGGAGTGGCGCAGTTGTTTAGAGCCAGCAAAGAAGGCGCTGTGTACTGAGGCAGACCACACCTTCATTTCTCCTACACACGAAGCCACCCTTGACAAAGCTGTAACACACGAGTGCTGGGGGGTCATTAGGCGCTTGACTCCACAGCGTTCAAAACAGTCTTCCTCTCCAACAAATAAAAGTAGGGCATGTAGGCAGCAGTCAGGCTGAAGTCGTAAACAGGGGGCAGAACCGCGTGATGGCTGACGTCACACAGCAGCTGCAGCTGCACGAAGAGGCGGACGAAGATGTCTTTCTGCAGGCTGACCGTGGCCAGGATGGACATGGGTAGCAGGCTGTCCATGCCCCGCCCCATGCAGCGCAGCTCCAGCTGCTGACTCAGGAAGCTGACGCCCTGGTACAGCAGGCTCAGCTTGGCCAGCAGGTCTGGGCTCGCCGCGACTTCCTGCATCAGGGAGCCGAACGGCCTCACCACGGACTCGAAGGCGGCCACCAGCGAGGCCACCGAGCGCCTGAACTGGGCCTGTGACGTCACGAACTCCAAGGGCGACACGCGTTTCTTGAGCTGTGTCATGACCTTCATCTCTGTGGCGTTGTCCGAGTCGTCACTGCTGCCATCACTGTCCGAATGACTGCTACCACAGTCCAGACCTTTGACCTCTGGTCTGGTATCCAGATCACTGCTGCTGCTGTTGCTACTCCCAGACAACGAGGTCGACGATATATCCGTCTGCTGAAGCTCCTGCATCTGGCAGCACAGCTTGTGGCAGTCTCTGTCCGCCAGGGCGTACAGCTCGCTAACCGAACAACGGCGAAGGTCTAGCCGCAGAGCCGAAATCTCCACGGACAATGCTGACCTCCGACATTGACCTTGAAAGTCGCCTGCTTCTGTCGACTCCTGACCTGTGACCCCGCCACGCATCTTCTCGCTGTCGTCGTCTCGGCCCAGGCTCTGGACGAAAAACTCCTCGAAGAACCCCTCATCGACGATGTCGTTGAGAGCGCAGCTGGTGAAGTTGTCGTACAGGCTAGCCGACATCGCGGCGTGAACGCTGGTATACGCCTGCTCCAGGCCCCCGAGCGTCACGTGACAGAAATGCGGCACGTAGCACAACCATGCCCGCCGCAAGTGCCGCACGTTCTCCGTGTCCAGCCCAAGGTAAAGGACGATGACTTTGGCCATCCCGAGCAGCTGGTCACACACTGACTCCATCACGTGATCCAGCCCTGATTTCAAAGCCTTGTATCCTGCGGTGTGGAGAAACAGAAAAAAACCTTGAAAAGGAACAACTGCCATAATTTTACACTCATAGTCTTACAGTCCAAAAGTTTTACAGTCGTACAATTTTTCTTTGAAAGGAAGCAACTTGTTGCTTCTAGTCTGACAGACAAACAAACAAACAGACAGACAGACAGACGGACGGACGGACGGACGGACGGACGGACGGACAGACAGACAGACAGACAGACAGACAGACAATGTACACACGTGCATTCTTGAAGGTACCACTGCTGCAACTGTCGCAAAAGCCATCCCTCTCTGCTCCGTCACCTTGCTGCTGTTGTGTCATCTGACAATGACTTTCATCAACACCGTCGATGATTTTATCGTTGTTGCTGGTACCGCCTGGCGTCGCAATGGCCTGGTCACTGAGGAACGAGCTGACCAGATCAAGGACGAGCTGACAGCGCGAGAAGTGCTCCTGCTGCACGCGGGACCCGTGCTGTTCGATAACTTCCTTGACCTTGTCCTGCATGCTGTTCCAGCCGCTCCTGTCTTCCGCCCCGCCCACGCCCACGCCCACGCTGAGCGAGAACTCGCTGAAGTCGCACGCGCTGGCGTCCCGCCCCTTGTCAATCTGCCGGACGCTGGCGTCGATAGCCTTTTTCATGGCCGCGCAGTACAGCCGCTGGTAGCACAGCCTGTTGGCCTCAGCCTTCACCGTCTTCAGCTCGTCGTGAATCTGGACGAAAGCAGCATGCAAGCTCTTCTCCTCCTTCATCTTCTTCCTCGTCTTTTTCGTCGGCGAGGACGGTGGGTGGGTCGTGTCCAGCACTCCACGCAAGGTCTCCCTGACGGTCAGCAGCTTCTGCAGACGCTCATGGGTGGCGTTGCGCTCCGCCACCAATGCTTCCAGATTCTGGCCGGCGCCGTTCCTGCTGCGCTCCTCCTGCACCTTCTGCTGCCGCAGTTCCACCTGCATGTACGTGTCCTTGATGTCCTTGGCCAGGCAGTCGTAGAAGGCGTTCACAAAGTCCGGTGCGCACGAGCGCATCTTGGCCTCATCGCACAGGTTTTCTCTGGTTAGGATCTTGCTCTTGCGTCTGTTCAAGATGTTCTCGGTCAAAGCCAGCTCGGCCTCCTTCTCGCGGATATCATCTTCTAAGCTCTGGATCCGCAGAGCGATTCGCTGGGAGCAGCCCTGTAGGACGGGAATGTCCGTTTTGGAAAACTCCACTACGGGAAAAACGCAGCAGTGGAGCAGTTGGGCACACTGAAACAAAAATCTCTTACTGTTTTGGTTTGTTTAGTTTTGTTTTGCGCGTGTGTTTGATGTTTGTTTTTCTAGTTACACTCCTAGGTTGTTCGTTTGTTTCAAAAGAAAGAGAGAGAGAGAGAGACAGACAGACAGACAATAGAAGTTTTCGTTTTTTTTAAAGACTCGTGCATTTTGTCTTGCTTCATAATTATTATAGGTTTTAAAGGGTTCTTCCTACAGTAAGAGTCATGTCGGAACCATCAATGTATAGAGCTGACATTTAGCGTAAAATGGACTTCAAATATGGGAGAGACAGAGAGAGACTAAGAACACGTTAATCAGTAGGAACCTACCTTCAACACACACACACACACACACCTTTTGATGTGAAAGCGTGTACAGATACACCAACGATAACAAAAACATGAGGGAAGGATTGATCGAGGATGTCACGAAATACATGTTTAGGTTTCACGTGTATCTGGTTTTACCTCCGTTCGAACTTTCTGTTCCTGCATTCCTTTCTTGAGAATGCCCTCAGCTCGCTCGTAGAGTTCGTCTGCGAGGGGATCAAAGTACGTCATATCGCCGTCATGTCGGAATAGCGGGCGAGCAGAGATCGGGAAGAATGCATCCGACTGGCTGTTGTCCATACCAGCACTGTCAACCTTCTCAGTCTTCGTTCCAAGTGTCTGTTTCAGACAAGGAAGACAATTTCAAGAAGCAGCTCTATCCCATCATGTTCGCATACCAATGCCTCGAACGACAGGTAGTGAACAATCACTCGTGGAAGCTCGTAGCATGGCTTCGATCCGTAATGCTCTGAACGTGTAGCTTTTGATTCGTTTTTCGACAGCATTACTACTACGGCATTGAGTTTATGGAAGTTACTTGCTCTTCTTGTAACGATACTGAGTAATCTAAACTACATTAGAATGCCTTTTATTAACGTTAAAGACAGTAGGACAACAACACTATAGCTGGTACCGCACGCCTCTTCGGCTTTCCAATCCATGATGGCACGCTATTGAATACTTCATTCAAATATATTTTCGGCTATCAAGTATTACTGGTTATCCCATAATGAATAAGAATTTAGAGCTTGTTGTTCTACAAAGCCTACATACTCAGCTACTAGGGTTTTTTTTTAATATAAGTAGTAAATCACTCGGTCATCGGTGTTATACCACCGATTTTGAACTAATTGGTATAACTGAAATCACTGTTATTAGCCTACTGCGTGTCAAAACTGTTCTACAATCACGTGATATGGAAAAGATCAGCGAGGAAAAAAAACAAATTTCAAAGCTTTACGATGACCTATCTACCCTATTCATTAATGGACTACACCAGAGGAAAACATTGATACGGAAGCTTCTTTGTCTAGAATATATTAGAGATTTTCGAACTTCCATTTCCTCATGATAATTTGGCCTCGGATATGACGAGATTAATTACCTTATTAAACGGAGAGTCCTCAAGTTTCGAACAGATACAATAAACGTAGTAAAACAGAAACTGAAAGCTGTGAAGTTGGGGGAGGGTTGCGTTTTTCATTCTAATAGAAAAATAACGGAACTTGCAGAAACTTGAGAAATGCAAAAAAGGTTACGAATTTGTATGAAAATGTCAAGTCTATAGATTGCTCAAAAGAACTTAAAGCCCATCGAAAACTGCACACACTACGTGATGACACCAAACTACAAACTGCTAGTCACAATGAAGCTGAAGTGTACCTCATCTAACGATCAACAACAGCTTTAATGGGATATTGTCATTGCACCATCAAGATTCCCTTCCATGAAAGACACAACCCAAATATATAAGATCAGACCAGGTGCAGCACAGATTAATGATAAAAACGTGTTCCCTCCATTAGCCTGCACGTATGCGGCGCACCTTTGTCGCATGAACTGTGTCAGTGTCTCCTGGGTCATTTGTGGGATCGCCTGCTACTCTTGCTGAAGAGGAAGGAGCTGGTGGTTACAGTCAGCTGGCAGTGGGTGGTTTGACCACAGGCGGCGGTTCACGCTCCCTCATAGTGGCATCATGATAACCCTCACCTCGTCGCCTCCAGAGGCGGATTTTGCCATCGTGAAACGATCTGTCAAAGTGAGACACATTTGTGGAGAGAACTCTGACCCACAGCTGACGTGTCCAAGTCAGATGACGCCATGCCAGGCCAGCAGAGCATCGCGATGAGCCGACATCAGGGCAAGTCGTACTGCGGGACGTCTTGAATGGAAGGTAGCTTCGCGCAGTCAGTTCCCAATCTTCTGGTCGTGGACGGTGACATTGGTGGTTGTTCGCAGCTGTCCCCTGAATGTGTTGGCTTTGGCTATTCCGTCCCGTAAAGCCAGCAGGTCGACAGACCTGTCTGGACGTCGATCGTGGGTATCCCAGTTGTCTGCGTTCGCTGACATTTCCAGTCTCGTTTTACTCTCGGAATGTCACAGTAACTCGATGGAACGCTCTCAATCGGCGACTAACTTCCCGGACCCCAGTGCTTTCTTGCAGCCTTGCCGCGATCAGCACCCCTGAGTCCTTCTCTTGGAGGCTTGGTTAAATCTGTCTATAAATACCCACCAATCCCTCAACAGTGGCTGAACTCTGTTCACATTGCATTGAGGTTTTTCACTTGTTCTGTTTTGCTTTGTCACCTGCATGGGTCTGATTTAAACAAATTCCTCTGGTGTCTTGGTGTACACGTCTGGCTGCCTCCTGTGGTGTGTACGAACACACCAGCACTCATTTACTGTTGCATTAATGTTCACTGTTGCAGCATGAAACAAAGTGCATCCAAAAGTACAGGGTCGGATTTGTTTCCTTTAAAATTGCACACCTCCGTGACCTGCCTGATAAAGTGCAGTGGTTTTTTTAATTCTTTTGAGCAGTATAGTAAGTCAAGGAAAACATAATTTTAAAACAAGGGAACTGGACCAAGCTAAGACATGAAAAAGACAAAGACGAAGACAATCTACATGTTTCGGGGCACTACCCCTTCATCAGGACGACACAAAAACGATGAAAAAACGAAAGAAACGAAAAAAAAGAAAAAGACTTAGCTTCAGCAGATGTGGCGCATGGGCTGGACAGCAGGAGAATGACTAAGGGACAGTGAGTGAGAAGGGTTACAAAGGAAAGGGTAGGGAGGGGTGGGGGTGGAGAGGGGGGCGAGGTGGAGAGAGAAGCGCGGGTAAGAGAGAGAAGGAGGTGAGAGAAAAGAAGTAAGAGAGAGAGAGAGGAGGAGGGGTAAGGGGGTTAAGAGAAAAGGAGGGAGGTGGAGGGTCAGTGTTTAAGGTTCCCTTGTTTTAAATTTAAGAAAGGTTTTTCCTCCAAGCAGCAGTCACCTGTTTTTCTTGAAAACATAATTATTAGACGGAAGATGTGCAAGGGAAAAAACTCGGCTTTATGAAGAGATTTTGTGTACACTGAATCATGAAATATCTTACATATTTTTATATTTTACTGTCACTCCACCCCTTTATTGTTCTTCATATCACTGTGAAACGCTAGATGAATTTTTTAAATGACGGAAATCGAAATTAGACGCCTGAAAATATGTTCATTAGGTAAACAAAAAGAAGAAAATCAAATTTATTTTGTACTCTGCTGCCCTTATCTTGAGGTTTTAAGAAAACGCTTCATAAAAATATTACATATCTCCAACGTGGTTTTTCCCCTTATAATGATGAAACTGTAAGGAAATTGTGTATTTTTATGCACAGCGCATTGAGATTCAGAGATTTATTATTATTATTAACCTGCATGATATAAAAAGGTGTCTATTATTTCTATAATGTTGATGTTCACATCCCTTCAAACAGCGTCTGACACTCATTCATTACCTCTGCACGCGCGCACACACACGCCCGTACTTTGGCAAATGCAATATCTGACTAGTGCATAGGGAATCTGGCAAAACCTGACTTTGACGTACCTGCTCAGTAAACATCTTCGGCACCCAGCGGCAGTCCTGGAAACCGATGTCAATGTACACGGCATCGATGGCCAGTGATTTGAACCACGGGATGGTGTTCACGGCTATGGACTGCCTCACGGAAGTTGACCGTGGGGCCACGGCCACCCCCTCCACTAAAGGGGTACATTCATTATCCAGCGAGATGTTGCCGATAACCTTTTCGACATCGTTCAGCTTCAGGAACAGGTACATGCTTGCGTCACACTTCTCTGACGCTGGGTTTTGTGATTCCGCTAGAAAACCGCTAGGAAAAAGCGGTTCGCGGGTACAAATGCACCGAACGTTATTCCCTGTTGATTTCGACTGTTGGTAACAGCAAAACTTAAAACAGCAACCAAGCTATATCTGCATGAGAACTTGCAGCTCTGCAGACAGTTGACTACTTGTCATGTCAAAAGCAGATTGGGCTTGTTATCTTGTCAGTAAGATCTTTAGATCAACAGGTGGGCTGCTGTTCATGATCTGGTTTGTCCTCGAACTCACTCCAAAGACCAGCGTAACACTGCGCAGCGTTAGACTTCGCCATTGCTTTGCGGTGGATCACGTGACCTGCACCTTGTTCCACAAGCCAGCACCCTTTGGAGAATGAAAGGTTAGAGATGACACGCCTTCTGTATAGTGTTTACTCTGCATTTTGGAAAAATGGAAGTCATGCACATGGCATCTGCGTCTAGCTCCTGGGGCTGTCTGGAATCGTTACCAGTGGTTTTGCCATCTTAACTCTACTTAATGCTCTGCATTTCAGAACAAGGAAGATTCAAGCATAGCACAAGCACATAACGCGTCTGCAAAGTTTCCTGATACACAAAACCGCACTATTTGCAGCTTGCTGATTTTCCCCCACTCCTTTGCATTGCACGCATGCGTAGACAACAACCTATAAGTTGATGAGGGCATGCCAGTCATCGCAAGCACGCGTCGCGTTCACACCTCTAGCAAACCCCTTTGTCGTCGTGCTTTGTGCTTCTGGTCTGTCCTCTACACTCACTACTAGGCCAAAAAACAACAACAGCAACAACAACAAAGGCCTGTTCTGTTCCATGCCAAAGGAAACCTTTGGTCCCATTCTTGTATCTACCCTAAGTAAGCCTTCGGCCCTGGACATCCTTTTATCTCCCCCTCCCCTGTTGATTCTCAGCCGTGCTCGAGCAAACGTTCAGTTTCTTTTTCTTTAGCTGCTGTTGTCTTATGTTGACTTCATAGCAGACGAAGCGCAGGGTATTTCCTCTTTTGAAAGAAAGGCCTAAACGTGTGCCATCCTCGCTTGCACTTCCCTCTACAGAGCTGAAATAGAATATAAGGTTACATGGGTTACATTCTAAGTGATGCCCGTCCTTAATGACAATGTGGGCTTCTAAGTTTTGAATTTATTTCGCGTGTTTGTGTGTTATATTCGGGTGAATTCTTCGTATCTCCTTAGCTTTGCGTAGGGCAAGGAGTAGGGGTAGAACGGAGCCGGAGTATTGACTGAGTTTTCTCTCTCTCTCACTCCATCACACACACACACACCACACAGACACACACATACACACCACACACACCACACACACACACAGACACACACACACAGACACATACACACCACACATCACACACATCACAGAGGATGGGGGCGGGTAAAGGTGACTATACCTGACCAACTGCAAACGATGTTAAATTTACCTACTCTAGGGTACCCTCACCTCACCTCCTCACCTCACCTCCAGTCGTCCTACGGACTTCCCTCTTCCTCTTGTGCCCAGTCTACGCATGTTACATGCGGACACGAACACCCTTGGTCCCCTTTGTGCCTCAACTTGAAGCAGTGAGAACGCTTTCAGGATTTCTTTAGTGACAAACATTTTTGTTCACAACGTATCTTGTACCCGGCAACCGGGATTCACACACGGAAGTTTAACACAGCCGTATAGGTACCCTGTCTCTTCAAGTTACCCAACCAGGAAAGTTGTTGTGGTCAAGGCATAGGCCACAGTACGACAGATGGCAAAATCGCTATAAGACCGTAATGATTTTTTCAATTATGCATGACATATCACGCTTTCCTAAACAACCTTGGCAAGCTAAAGCACAGAACTTGCAACATCGCCCAACAACTGTTGCTATGGAAGAAAAAAAAGGGGGGACAGATTGAATGTTTACCTGTTGTATGAATTACTTGATGTCAGGTGTTGTTGTAGAAGCCTTGTGACACTGGGTTTGAGGCTTCAACATCCGGCTACATAGACTGTCTTGGTACAGATACAGCCCAAAGAGTACAAAGAGGTCAATGCAGGGTCTAGCGGGGTGTAATACCTGATCGTGCTGAGACACTTGGTACAGATACAGCCCACAGAGTACAATTAAAGAGGTCTATGCACGGTCTCGCGGGGTGTAATACCTGATCGTGCTGAGACATTACTCGGAGGTGGTGGTGGGACTCTGCAGTTTGAGCTGACCATTCAGATTACATGCAAGAGCTGATCACAAGACCCGACGCCTCTGTCGTGTCTCTAGGTAAGATTTTCTTAATTGATCGATTAAGTGAAGAGAATGACAGAACAGATTTTGCCTCACTTTTACGGTAAAGCTAAAAAGTTTTTCCCCTCAAGGCTTTCTCTATCTGTGGCACGCACGTGCGCGCGCACATCCAAACTATAATAAAAGCAAGCGGCTCATGATGTGAGGCTAGATTTGGTTTTTGTCTCGCTGCTTGCAGTTGCTACTGTGAAAGGAAACGGGGCCAGTTATGGGATGAACACGTGATAATTTTATCAAACAGGCCCTGGGTCATATACTGTTTCTGGGAACAATCCACAAACATTTGATGTTTAAGGACTACTTTTGTTACACACATAATTTCTTGCCTCCTGCTATAGTTTAGCAACTTGTGCTGTTTGTTTGGTGCAGTGATAGTTGGGGAAGTTATGGACATTAACATGGCCTCTTAACATTATACAGAACATAAGTTTTACAAGGTAATGATGACCATGATGTATGAATATCAGCTCTATTTGTAAATCCACTAGGTAGATATGTAAAAACACAAATATTGCAATGACCACAAAGTTAAAAAAAAGACTAATGATCAAGTGTGTTCATTCTATGTTTAATTCCTGCAGTATATAAGCTTTGAGTTTCAACGGTGAATGACATTGGGCATTTCCCCAAAACAAACTGCAAGTGAATGGCATACAATACATGATGCACTTGCATATCATTTCAGGCCTAACACCATTCATAACACCTTACAAATGTTTGCATCATTTCAGGAAATCTCTAAGTCATAATGGTATTTTTTTACTGGTCTATAGAAAAACCTTTCAACAGTACAATCTCTGGATTTTGCAACAGGGCAAGGACTACTATAATGATTATAGTAGTCCTTGCAACAGGGTTATATTTCTTTACTTGCGGTCTGTTCTATAAATATAATTATTAATAAGCCATGCTCAAGATCTTAAAACCACTAAAATTCTGCAATAAATCATGCAAAAAAATGCATAACCTTGTCAGCTTGATGAAAAATTTGTCTTCAGAAAACATACTGAAAATTGCCATTGACACTTGACAATATTAATGGGAAATAATTGCCATTATATACGAGCACCTGTTTGCCCTGTGTTCCTGAAGACTGTCAGTCCATCCCCTTCTTGTCAGCTAAGTTATCGTTGTTCTTTATTTGTGATATTGTTATCCGTCTGTACCATCCTGAAGAACGGGTCATGAGCCGAAACGTTGACTTTTTGTCTAACTCTTGCTTGGCTAAGTTCCTTTTGTAGTACCATCCCTTTTCTATTTCCAATCCACTCTCATGAAATGCTCTTTGCTTAACTAATGAGCACAGATGTGCTTGCTGATATGAATGGCCAATTTTGTGTCGCTTGAAGTAGTGATCGTTCCACATCCCTTCTCAAAATCCCATCACAGTAAAATTTAAAAAAATTATATTGTTAGGTAAATCAGACTGCCTTAATTGTGGAATGTACAAAAACATCAAAATATTAGTGTTATCTTTCCCAACGCCTGTGAACAGCACAGACAGAGCCATTTTTCAAAGATGGTATTTTCTTGTTATGCATCAAGCTGCAAAAGGCAGATGTGAAAAGAGAATGTTAACACCAGACTCTCCCACACTGACAGCAAACATTTCCCTAAAAATATTATGTAGCCATATACATACATCTCCACATATATGTAAATTATACGCATGCACAAAAGAATTAAAGCAAAAATCTAAAAGAAAAACTCCTACAACTAGCATTATTGCAAATTCCTACAAGGAATTTTATTTACTGATTCCTAATCTTCAAAAGGACAATATTTCTACAGAAGGCAGGTATAGATTTCAAAAAAAAAAAGGAGTCTGACAACTTCAACATGAAGTTTCCCACAAAATGCCATTTTCAGAACCTCCATTCTTGAGACATCTACTAACTTTAAATGATGAATGAATCTCAAGTCCCTCTCAACAAATTTTTTTTTACCAAAGTTTGCAATGGCTGATAAAGTTTTGTTCCAAAAAAAAAAATTAAGGAAAACTGAGGACAATGTATACTCTAAGAAATGCTGTGCAAATGTCCAAATTTCTCAACAAGCTTTAAACAAAGTAACAATCACAGGGATTTAAACACATATTTTCATGTGTGCAAATTTCAACAAAGCTTATATAAAATTCTCTGACATTCCTGATATCAAGCAGTCTGAGGTTGTTTAAAAAAAATGTTCCAAGTCCAATAAATGTTTCAACAACCCCATGAACAGTGTAGTGGTGAAAGTCCATCACATTCATTAAAGTAATAAAACCTTACTAGGTTTATATTTACAGAAACCCAAAGGCAATAGTAAAGACACAAGAACATTTTTAAAAAATTAAATGAAAATGATGTTCTTTTAGACACTTAGAAATGTTGCTAAATGCCCACTGTGGTCATCAATACCTGCTGAACAAAATGGTACTGATAAATATTCAGTGGAGGAATGGTAATTATTCAATGGAGGAGGAATAATTACACTGTATTCAATGGGGGAATGATAATTATTCAGCAGAGGAATGATAATTGTTTACTGGAGTACCTAAAACACCGCAACAAACTTGCGTGCCGATGTTCATGCTGCTGCAGTTTGACAATCACTTTAAATGGAGAAAACAATTGGTCAAATAAGCCCTCATTCAACTGGTGTCTAAGTACACAAACATTTATTAGGACATAACGATGAAAGGAATGTCTGTCCACCTTCCATTTCTGGCAGAGCGTTAGGTAACACTTTCTTCTACAGTGTGACACAGACAAATAAAACACTGCCTGGTGCGATGTTTGTGTGTGTGTTGAGGGTGGCAAAGGGAGTCTTATAGATTTATGGTGGAAAAAAATTCCCAGTTAAAGTGCATGTAAAATTATGCTAAGAATTTTCAGGTACATTGCTGTCCAGCTAACAGGATTCCTAATTACATGAGAAATCAGTTAACATGACTCCATTTTTAATTCCTGATAGGCATCATCCTATTTAGTCTGATTTGATTCAGACCAGAATCAGCTATCAAGCAATTTTTTGCTTCCTCACCTCACATTTGTGATAAACGGACTGCAAATATTGTATAAATCAACAAACTATGCTTCACATTTTTCAGACAGTGTAAGTCTCATACTAAATATTGTGTTTGTGCTTTCCCTAATGTCTCTGAACTTCCACTGATTTTAAGAAAAATTGTATCTGTGGTTTTCAATACAACACCTCCCATGTCAATCTAATGAAAATGCACAGCACTGATACGCTAACAATATACACAGAAAGTCAGTGACCACTTCTACCAAAAAAGAGTTTACAAAAGTAAAAAATTTCAGATCATTGTCATAAGGTCACAAAAAAGCAATTTCTGTTTATTTCAGACAAGATTTAGGCAAACACATCTCACAGAAAATGCAAGAGATTATAATGCAGTCCATCTCCATAATCAACCCAACAGCAGCTTATGTAAAGATTAATTTGTAACAGGCAAATTTGAGAAAATAACTATTACTCATAAGAAAATATCCCTTGCAAAAAGGGGATTTAAATATGTCCATGAATATAATTTGTTTTACATGTACATACCAATTTTGTTTGGGAAAATTATAATCACTCCAATATCTCTTATAAAGTTGTGCTTTACAGTAAATGTGCAATATTTTCTCAAATGAAATTATTCCTTACAGTATTATTAAACACAGCATTTCAAAAATTGCATGCATGTTGTTCGTAATTAAAAGAAACACCAGGATAGAGTGCAAGGTACTTGAAGATGATAAATACAGCATGTAGCAAAAATAGCTAGCAGTAGAAAGAATGCTTCAAATGATGTTATCTAAATTGCCTCTATAAAATGTTTACAAATTGTATGATTTTAGATGATTTTGAAAAAAATTGAAACAACAAATTTCATTCCCATGTCATTTCAACTAACTTTTCAGAAAAGTAAGACATAAAAGTTTCCACAAGCTCTGTGAGTTGGGAGCTACTTAAAAACTAACATGAACAATGCATAGTGAGCAAAAAGTCCAGCCAAAGCCCATCAGAAAAAACAATCAGTGCCATGAATCAGTCGATAAA
Source organism: Lanistes nyassanus (assembly GCA_004794575.1). Classification (NCBI taxonomy): domain Eukaryota; kingdom Metazoa; phylum Mollusca; class Gastropoda; order Architaenioglossa; family Ampullariidae; genus Lanistes; species Lanistes nyassanus. The sequence continues at coordinate 68,755 of SMGT01004425.1, read as the reverse complement.
TACCTCATAAATGTGAAATAGCTGAAGAAGGTTCTTGTGGAGTTTCATGTCCTTTATGTCCCCTGGTTTTAGCATTTAGTGTTTTCAGATCAAACAAATTAAGACCCATTTTCACACCTTTTTATAACCAATGTTCAACTCCTGGGGTAATGCGCTCACATTTTCAGCAGAAATTTCATGCTGGACTATAGTCCCTTATAAATTTCACCATTTGCACTCAGTAGGGTAAAGTCTCACATCAAACTCTAATAATGGGAAGGAACTGCAGAGTGATCTATTAAAATTCATGAGTTCCTTCACTTTCTGCAATTTAGAAGAGTAAAGAACTTTTCAAAAATGACCAAACTGCTATCTTCATTGTGATTGCTGTATCCAGCCTACAGACTTTATAAAACGATTTAGTACAATGTGATTAGGTGAACACGTTGGTTGAAGAACAAAAGATAACTGACTAGAAAAATGACCGTGCACATTTACCAACCAGCAGTAAACCATCTGCGTTTCATAAACTGGTTTATAGGCAGCCAGGCAAGAAGAGGCACTCTTCATCCCTAAAACCCTTTCCTCAAAACCTCAACAACAACAAAAATGCTACAAGAGGTACATTACTCGTCAAATGCAAAAAAATCTTTTCTAACTTTTCAACAAGTTACTGTTGATAACAGTCATTGATCGTTGTTCTGATTATACATTATATATTCACCTGCTGGCTTGCATAGACACTTGCCAATATTGAAAGCACTGTAGTGTGGTGCAAATAAGAGTCTTAAAAACTACCTGAAAATTGTTCTCATATAATTTGATCAGTGCTCCTACATGCCTGCAGGCAAACTGTTTACTTTCATTTATCACTTAAAGCAAAACTTTTGCTTTTTGAAACTGAAGGCCATTTGGTTAAAAAAATTCCATCGAAAACCTAAAATACATTTCACAACAAGCAAGAAATACTTAGCAAGTGTTGTTTTTCAAACCAGAACAACACTGTCATACTTAAAAAAAAATCAAAGGGGAAAATCTTTTTTTCAGATTGTCTTCCTTTGATTCTAATGTGTTATATAGTCACTGTGATCTGCCAAGGAACAGAAAAATAAAATTTCTTTTTCTTATTCTTTCATGTTCATTTTTTTCTCTTATGCATATATTCCCTCCTCAACACACTTTTTATTTTAATAAATACAAAAATATAATAATGGTTATTACTCTGCCTCATAATCAATGTTTTGTTTTCCTCCTTTCATCAACAATTATGACTCTTGCAGGTTGCTTGATTACCCTGTGAGACATCTTCAGATAATACTGAAAAGTGTATCATCATAAATGATGCTGAGGTGCGAAGCTATTAGTAGTACAGTAAAACCTCCCATATAAGACCTTCCCATATATGACTTCCTCCAGTCAATGACCAATAAGTTTCTGACAGAGACCATTTACTATATAAACGACCTCCCATTTATGACTTCCTCCTTATCCTAGCAGTAAGCACAGACAAACGAAAATGGGTGGTTTTGCGCAGTATACGACTTTCCCTGGTCGAGTGGAAAAAGGTTAGCAAACTTCTTTTTGCAAAGATATACACTGAGAAACGCAAGATGTCGACCCCAAATTCCCTGAGAAGACCTAAAGAACTGTTTTCAATCTATAAAAGAGATGTAAAGTGCTCCTAACAGAAAAGCAACAAAGGGAAGTCGGTATTAAGCATTGCATCGGACATCCATTTACAACTTTATGCCTAACAGAGTTGCAGAATATTACAAGTTGTATTTTTTGACATTTCACAGATGCACAAAAAGTTTATATCACAGATTTGGTTGTAACTCATTCCTGAGAGACTTATTTCATATTCTGTGTTTAAGCTTTTGTTTTAGAAAGTTTTATTAACGCTGTGTGGTAGGATGAAACTAGATATCATGAGATAAACTAAGTACGATAAAGTGATAAAACTACATGTTCAGTAATTGAGATGCAAAAAAAAAACTTTCAACATGTAGTTCAGTGGAAAATAAAATTTCAAAACACGCTGCAGTTTGCTGCCATGGTAAAATACATGCAGATGTGTTTGTTTCTCACCCCATCCATTGTGGTACATGTAGCTACATGTACTAACGGTTCAGTGCAGCTAGTACTTCCTTATAAGACCTGATTTGGGCTGTTTTTTTCAAAGCCATATATTGGAGGTTTTACTGTACTACTATATTCTGGCCTACGCTTCCTTGGGACATCTTGCATGTCTGGAAAGGAAAAGGCATGATACAGCTAAGGCTTCAGATTCAACAGGGTTTTGTTACACTGAGGTGTGCACCACACTGTTCGATACTTTGCGATCAAAAAGAAACAGATAGGGTGTGTAGACACTGGTCAGGCTAAAGTCATACATGGAATGAAGGAAGAAATCTGGTTTCAGGTCGATCAGCATAACCAGCTGGATGTAAAACCGAACAAAGAGCTCCTGACGCAGGCTGACGATGGCGAAGATGGACATGGGCAACAAACTGTCCACCCCATGGTTGGTGCAGTGCTGCTCCACCTTCTGGTTCAGGAATCTGGTTATCTGACAGATAATGCGGAGCTTGTCTAACACATCTGGACACTCCAAAGCCTTCTGCACCAGATCATTGAAAGGCTGCACCACAGACTCAAACATGCCCAGGACAGACCGCACCGTCTGGCTACTCCGGACACTGACACTCTCCCCTGACTTCCGACGGGTGTCTGGAGAGTCCGGGCAATCCAAGAAAAGGTCCTCAGAGTGGACGCTATCACCACTGTCGGATGTGCTGGGTGGTCGGGACAGATGCTGCTGGTTGCTTATGTCTGTGTCACTGCTGTCCTGCCGATTGCAGGGGTTGTCTTCCCTGCTGTCTTCCATGGGCGACTCGGATGGCCTGCCCTGCAAGTCAAGGTCCATCATTTCTTGATAAAGCTTTGCACAGTCCCTGTCAGCCAAAGCATACAGCTCTGTGACTGAGCATCGCTGAAGGTCAAGACTCAAAGCAGACACTGAGTCATTCGACTTGGTTCTGGGTACTGTAATAATATCCCAGTCCTCACTTCCTGTCTCAGAATGGTCTCTGGCTGAACCATTCACAAAAAAATCGGCAAAAAACTTGTCATCCACAATATCTGCCAAGGCTAAGCTGGCTACGTTCTGCTGAAGCACAGATACATTAGCGGCATAAACATGTGTGTACAAGGCCTCGAAAGATTCCAGCGCTTCCTGGCAAAAATATGGCATGTAGCATAACCAGGCTCTGTTGGCATGTCGGGCGCTGTTTGGATCCAGTCCAGCATCTGTCACAACTCGCTTGGCAATGTCCCAGATATGTGACACCACCTGGTTTTTTACTGACATAATAAGCTGATCAGATGCGGCACGGTGAAACCTTTCACCTGAAAATCAAAAAGGGGATGTATACAATCTCCAAAACTGCACAATGTTGATTAGATCTCAAACTAGACAGGAAATGTAGCATATGATCTCTCAAACCACAGTTAATAGGAGTATGATACAAAATAATCATTGATACTTTTCAGAGTCTCTCAAACAAGACAATGTACAAGATCTCTCCAACCACAATGCCAAGCAAATATAATCAAGATATTTGACATGACAGAATGTAAATGTATTAATTACCTATGAACAAACAACATTGCAGCCTTTTAAGACATTGACATGGTCTTTCAAACCCCTCCTAATCTGCACACAGGGAGTGTAAATTTAGCTCATGGGTAAGTTATCATAATCTCTACAGCAAGTAGAGTTTATGACAACCTGTCCAAATGGGTTAGTTAATATTTTGAAGAGTAGAATGTAGGATTTATGTTTACTGGACAAAACTAACTCACCAATGGCTAAACAAAATGGAGGCAAAGTTGTCCAAACAGTTAAGTGAAAAAGAAATTGATTAATGTCAAGCCCTGAAGATAGTTCACAAAACACACACCCAAGTATTTTTCAATTAAAAGTGTGATTTCAAACACATCGAAGCATATGACTATAAAAACTACTCACAAAATGAACCACAAAACTACTTACTCATATGACTGCCTGCATTATTAGTGAAGGAATATGTGAAAGTTACTGGGTCTGTCTCAGCCTGTTGGGTTGGAAGGGGCTCACTATTACTTCTCTCTTTGTGAATTGTTACAGCAGATCGCCGGACCGGCACCATCTGGTCACTGATAATGCTTTGAATGAGATCCTTAATAAGCTGGCAGCGTTCCACATGGATCCTGTAAATTGGTGATTCCTTGGCCTCCATTATATCATCAACTTTCCCTTGCAGACTGGTCCACATCTGGCTGCTTCGGTCCCTTCCTTCCTCTTGAATGATGACAGAGAACTCACTGAAGTCACAGGAGCCATGGCAAGCACCTGATTCCACCATCTTTATCGTGCTCTCTACTGCCTCTCGCATGGCTGCTAGATGCAGCTTGCGATAATAAAGTCGCTTCAACTCCTCTCTGGAGACCCGCAGAGAGCGGTCTGTTTCGATGAACACTTGATAAAGACTCAGGTTCTCTGATGATATTTTCTTCTTCCCCTTTTTCTTCCTGGGCACGTGAGTTCTGTACAAAACATTGCGGATCGTTTCTCTGATGGTCATCAGAGATCCGAGCATCTCATGGGTCGCATCCCGATCTTTCACAAGTTTTTTCAGCTCAGGAGAGTCCGGGTCATTCTTCCGCAGGTCATTGATCTTCCTCTGAACAATTTCTAAACTCATGTTCTTGTCTTGAGCGTCCTTTATTATGTGGACATAAAAGATATCCACAAAATCCTGCGCACAGGCACGCACATAGGATTCGCTGCCGAAATCACCCTTAGCAATGATTATTTCTTTCTGCTTTGTCAGGGCTGCTTCCTGGATGGCAATGTTGTTTTGCTTTTCAATAATTTCCTTCTCAAGTGAGCGTATCTTGATTGAGTATCTTCGCACGCATCCCTGCAGCAAAGCGATATCAGGCTTCTGGAAGACAATGGCTGGGAAAACACAACAGTGGAGGAGCTGAGCACACTGCAACAAAATATGTTTATTATATTTACATTTGTATGCATAGCCATGTTTATATTGTCTTTTGATCACAATGGATAAACTTCAGATAAGAAAAAGACGTTCTGTGCTCAGAATACCAAATGACATGTTAACATTGCTTGTCTGAACACAAATGACTTAGAACCAAGACACCTGGAGGACTCTCATACAAAGCATATGCTCCACAAGGGAGGAGGAGGATTGAAGATGATGATTTACTTTAGGGTTCTGCTTTTTTCTTTTTCTGTTCTTCATTAAATGAAGTGAAGCTGCCAGCGTAACCTCGCTTCTCTTCATCTTCTCCTATGTGGAGAATGCAGTTATATCTTGATGTAGGGACACTACTCCAGTCCAACAAATGTTCCCACAAAACAACCTTCCCAGACCATTTCCCAGTGTGATGTACAAACTCGAAAACAGCTTTACAGAACAGTTTCCTAAAATGATTGTTTGCCGAACAGGTTTACAAAGCTATTTGTCACTGCCCATGTGACAAAGCCTTAAACCACGCGTTTGCAGATACACACACACACACATGCAGTCAGTACGGATGACCCCAGGAAATGTCTTTATGGGACACACCTTTTATTTTTTAAATCTTGCATCTGATACAGTCTACGCTAAACAAATAGGTGTAGCACATAATCTGGCTTCTGGGTTCGAAGGAAGAGCTTTCATCTGAAACAGTCCTACTAAGTTAAATAAGTCTACCCTATAATGGTGCTCCCTACAGTTTGGTGGATGTTATAGTGCATTGGTTAGTAAAAGGTCCCATCCCTCTTATCTGCGTGGTGATATGGCCTAAACTCCTAGGATGGAATTAAACCAAAAAAAACCCCACCCCATCTCCAAACCTATAGGACAGCCTTCACTGGATACAGTCTTGCTGAGTTCAACAAGTAGGTGTAGCATATAATCTAGTCCCCTGTGCACTAACATAAAAGATAAAGTCTCTAAAAGCATCCTATGGGAAAGTATTTCATTTAATGCACTAATCTAATGCACACCACTAAATCTTTCAGTCTTGTTTTCTATAATCAACTTTTTAGTTTATAATGAAATCCTTACTCCACTTCCACTCTAGATGGAAAGAACAAAAGAAAACTATATATATATATACCATACAGTTACCTCCAGAACAACATCTTCCGCTGATAACTTCTGAGCATCTGCCTGAGTCAAAATTCTCTCAGCACGTTCAAACATCTCATCAGCAGTTGGGTCAAAATCGGACTCTGATCGTCCTTGCCTGAAGAGAGGACGGGCACCAGGTGGTATGCAGAAGAATGTCGATGACTCTTTCTCCTCTTTGTCTTTCTTCCTTATGGATTCCTTCACTTCTCTTTTCTTCCTCAGCAATTCCACAGTCTGGAGACACACCATACGGATTCCTGAGTACAGCAGAGACTATGCCAAACAGCAAGTCTTGTGGGTATGGTCACCTGACCTAGCCTATTTTTTCTTGCTGACCATTTTTTGTCGCCTGCTCCCCCCCCCCCACCCCCCAAAAAATGTGTGCAGTCCATTCACATCTGAGATATGGTGAAGCACACAAGGGACATAATTTTACACTAGACATGCATAGATAGCTTTCCTTTCTGTCCATGAGGGTTTTTTTAAATTAAAAAAACCTACTGACTTACTTTTTTTTTGGGGGGGGGGGTGTAACCTAACTACAAAGAAGCTTTTGGTTCTATTAATCTGCACTCTGTTAGTTACAGATAATTTCAAATTACCGTGATTAACAGAGTGCAGTAAATTAAATCTGCAATTGCAGTTACCTGGTACAACACATCAAAATCTTGATAATTTTCTACATGTAGGAAAACTGTTGTCCCCTGACCCTCTCATCACTTCTGACAGGGTGAAACAGTTTCACTTGGTGTTCCTGTTTAAGTGCTGATGTTCTGTATACATGTGTGAATGTGTGCACACACCTGCACATCTATATTCAAGCAATGCTACTGCACAAGACAGAAAATTTGAACATGGCTGGCAGAAGCTGTAACAAATTAAATGACAAGTGATAAGCTGTTTTTGTTTTATGACCCAACTTTCAGGCAGTCTGTAGCATCCTAATAATTTGACTCTACATCCTAACCAATAACCAAACAGGAAAGTCCTGGATCCTGGAGCCTGTGCCAAACCATCTGGTGTTATTTCCTGTTGCTATGTTAGTGTTACATGAGAACTATATGCATATCAGTACACACCTTTTTCCAACAACTCATAACTGATTTTCCTTACATTCCTCAACATTCCTCAGTTCATGACTGAACACAAGATATTTCAGGGCATGACACCCTCTCCCCACTCCTCACAAAAAGTGAGACAAAAGCTAACCAAGATGGCAAGAGCCAAAGAAGGCAAAGGGTTACACTTACAGATGCATCTTTCTTTCTTTCTTTCTTATGTAGAAAAAGAATTTGTTTTATAAGTTCATAACTCAAAAATATTTTCATATAAATCTGCCAATGATCAGCCTTACTCAAATCACTAGCAAACTCAGTTCTGCAGGTATATCAGTTTTTGTTGTTGGGGTTTGTTGTTGTTGTTGATGTTGTTAGAGGGGGGCATTGTTTATAATGTATTTAACAATACATCAAGTCAGCACTGAGCAGTACATGTATCTCATGACAGGAGGGAAAAGGTGTGAGAGAAAGATCAATAAGAAAGGAAACTAAGTACTCAGAGAAACATTCCAGTCTACCAGCACTGTCAACAGGTGCCACATGCAGAGAAATCACATATCCAAGACATGGGATCTAAAACCTATGATCCTCTGTTTTGGTGAAAAGCATGTTACTGTTAATTGTGTGCTATGCTATGGGGCTGCCCTGCTCATACAGTGGTGACAATATGAGAAAATCTTTCTGGAGAGTGGCGTGGAATGGTCCAGCCATGTTTATCTCTTCTAAAATGATGGTCTAGTAGCTTTTAAACCAAAAAATACATGACAACAATGAAACTTATGCTTTCACATAAGTCTTACTTGGACTGTGAGTCAACAAACTTTAATACCCTAGTTTCATTGAACTCTTTGGGGTGAGATGCTAACATAGCATATGCACACACAATTTGGAACCATAACATCCACACATTTTTTGGTCCTTTTACTTGGTTTAGATAAACTGTTGTTCTTAATTTTTTGTTTTCACTCAAAGTAACAGTTGTTTGTTTCTACCTTTATCCACACACACATCTCAATGACTAGAAAATGTAATCTTATGTTATTACTGCTGGCTACAAACTGTAGTACAAGTTGTCAGATTATTGTATCACAGTGAAGGAGATAGACAAAACATGAACTGTATACAGTCTTTTAATGTGAAATTTATTTCCATGTATATGATTCAGCATTTTACACAATAGAACTACTGGTACTAGGAACTACAGAACTAAAATTTCACCTGCAAGGAACTATAAATTAAATAAATCTAATTAAGGTGCTGTTACTGGTTAAATGCAGACTAACGAAGTCCCAACTCCCATCTCTCTCCCTCCCTATTTCCCTCGCTGATTTTTAGAAATAGCTAAGAAATTTCTGTCAAGCTAGTACTCTAAATAGTTTAGTCTTGGTACATATGGCTGCGGGGATATGACAATTGTGATATGTCGCCTTTAGTAAACTTGCTGTCTAGATCTAGTCATCACTCACCGAGGGAGCATCGGGTATGGTTGTAACCAGCTGGTCAGCGAGTACCTTCGGGACCCAGAAAGCACTGCGACTGCTACAATCGATGTAGACAGATTCCACCACTTGGGATTTGAACCAAGGAATGGCCTCGATGGACGCTGGGTGCTGCTGACGAGGATAAGGTGTCCCTGCTGATGTCACTGGAGACGCAGGTGACTTCGCAACAGCCTTTCCTTCGACGATTGGGTCGCAATCATCGTCGACGCTGATGTTGCTGACAGTTTTAACGAACGGTTCAAAATTGAGGAAAAGATACATGGCGATACTTTCAGATTTTCGGCTACCCACCCATTGTGTGATCGACGATGCAGGTCCGAAGCTGATCTGAACTACAGCACCTTAATACGGAAGTCATCCTGAAAGATCGCGCTCACAGCCAATCGGACAAGAGAAGTGGATATTCCCGAACAGTACAAATACAAACGCAATCATTAACTCTTTGACAAAGTACTAAAGTGATCCTGTCGTTTGTTGTCGCAGTTTATTTGATACCTGAAAGAACTATATGTGTGCCAGTGTTTTTAAAACTTTAAAACAAACTGAAACTGCCTGTTTTGCTGCCATTTGCAGGGTACTAGAGTAGAGTGCGCTGAACTTTAGCACAGCTGTTGAGGTTGGTTACCGTTTAAGGTCAACTGCACTGTCAGGTTTGTAACAAGTAAGCTATTTGTTGATGAACGGAAAATGTTGAATTTTTTTCTTACTAACAATATTGCCAAACTAAAAAAATACCTCTTTCTCTGAAAATATAAGAACACTCGGTGTCAATATTCTCTCTAATCTGCAAGTTTCTCAAATTGTTTAGAGGAAGTAGCTTTAGCCTATTCCAGGTTTAGTCATAGTATGTACGTGTATACATTCCCACTGTAATAAACTACACAGACTTGCGTCTTACCGTTTTCACAGGTACAGTATTTACTTTTTCGTAAGCTTATTTCTGAATTGATCTTACTTATTTCTTTAATTTTTTTTTATCTTAGAGGCTGTAAAGATGAAGAAGGAATTTGTGGGGAAAACCTTTGAGCCCAAATCGTAGAAAGTTCCGAGTGTTGTGTGTACTGTTACACTGTGATATGTGTAAACGAATATTCGGATTTGTTGTGTGGTTGCTCATGCTACTTTGGCTATTTTTTTCCTAGCTTACTTTTGTGTTTGATTGTTACTAGTGCAAGTTTAGCCCGAATGGATAAGTCGGGCGCAGCCGAAGGTCGAGATGACGATGAGCTTAGTGTACCACGAGCAGCTCTCAACAAAATGATCAAGGAACTCATCCCTCGCATTCGGGTAGCGAACGACGCACGAGAGCTGATTCTGAACTGCTGCACGGAGTTCATTCGTCTTGTTTCATCAGAAGCAAATGAGATCTGCGTGAAACAGCAGAAAAAGACAATATCTCCAGACCATGTTTTAGAAGGTAATACTAACTGGAAGTGACTATCCGAACGACTGAGAGAGTCGTGCGCTGGCGGTGTACAGTCTCTTATCCGCACGACCAGCTGTTATTGTACGATTGGGGATCCATAATGTTATGATGCTAAAATTACACGTAACTGTTTGTCAAGTTTGTTTCAAATTTTGGCAGTGGCCTGTAAAGGGACTCCCCGAATTTGTTCTATAAAAATTAAAAGCAGCTTCTTATACAGTAAAACCTCCAATATACAACTTTAAAAAACAGCACAAATCAGGTCTTATTAAAGAAGGGTCTTATAAGGGAGGACTAGTTGCACTGAACCGTTGGTACAACATGTAGGTACATGTACCATGATGGATGGGATGAGAAATAAAGAGATATGCATGTATGTTATCATGGCAGCCTACTGCAATATGTGTTTTGAGATGTTTTTCATTTACCACTGAACTACATATGAAAATGATTTTTTCCCATCTCAATTACTGAACATGTAGTTTTATCACACATCAGACTTACTTTATCTCATCATATCTAGTTTCATCCTACCACACATCATTAATAAAACTTTCTTTCTGGTGTTGCCAATTAAATAAATTGAAATATTATAATATAAAAAACTAAGCAAGTAATGAACTACGTGATGCTGTAGATCACAGATCTCAAAATAAAGAAGCGACACCCAATCTCTGCAGTCCAGTGGCCTACTCGTGAAAGATGTAAAGACTGGACACCTGTGGCTAACTTAGCTTTCACTAGGCTAGAAAGTGCGACATAGACGTAACTGTGTCTACCTGACCTTGCGGTTACCGAATCAAGCGAAACAAAGGCTTAAACATAGAATATAAAATAAGACTTTCAGGAAAAAATAGATGATGTAAACTATTTGTCCTGTGAAATGTCGAAAAGATACACAGATTACATAGTGTGCAAAACAGTAACTTCCTTCACTCCGGTCATACATAGATATATCGGATGCAATATTTATTGTCGACTTCGAGCACTTTCAATGTCTTTTCTAGATTGAAAACAGTTCTTTTGTGCTTCTCAGGGGATTTGGGGTGGACACTAGCGTTCCCAGTGAACATCTTTGCAAAAAGAAGTCTGCTAACCTGTTCCTGCTCGGCCAAGGACAGTTGTATACTGCGCTAAACCGGCCACTTTCTTCGGTCAGGGAGTCATAAATGGGAAGTTGTTTATAAAGTAAATGGTCTCTGTCAAAATTTTTTGGGTATGTATTCCAGAGAAGGTCTTATATGAGAAGGTCTTATATGGGAGGTTTTACTGTAGTATAATGTTTTTTTGACAGCCAGTCAGTAGTTGAGTCGTTAGTGGCTGGAGACAGCTGTAGACTGTAGAGAGGCCATAAAATCGGTGGTTCTGGTTCACATCTCATGTTTGTACCACCCTTTTTTTTCTCCTCTCCATGTTTCAAGTCATTTCACTAGCCTGTAAAAGCAGCAACTGCCTTGAAATTTTTACTGTGTAAATAATTTTCCGTTTAAACACCTCATGTGCTTCAGTCATCGATTGCAACTTTTAGCTACATGTGTCGTATAGATCAAAAATGTACCCTTAGGGCGCACAACAAGTCTTGCAGCTATAAAAACGTATGTGGAATGCGCACGACTAGTCGTGTGGATAGAAGAACGCATGATGAAAGCGCACAACTAGTCATGTGGATAAGGTTTGCCATACTAATTACTAAAGCTTTTGATGTACAGTCTGAAGGTCATTAAGCTTGGAGAGATGTTTCTTTGTTTGACTGTTCAACCCTTATTACAGGTTTTTTTAAAAGTTGTAATGCAAATTTTCCTTCTTTTTTTTCATTTTTAGGAATGTGGTTCAGTTTTGGTTCATGTTTTAAATGTATGCTGTTTGTTCAAATCACATCCTGACTTGGAGAAGTCAGGGTATTGCTTGAAAAAAAAATATGTAAACAAGCAAATTTTGTAAATAGCATTTTACAACTTATGTAGGTGTTTTAGAATGTTTTAAATCAGCACAAGTATGCATAAAAAAAACCTAAACTTGTCAATGGATAAAACTTTTCGCTATTTCAGAAAACAAGGGGAGGGTAATAAAAGAACAGATTGAGGAGATAATTATTCACATGAAACAGATGAATAAAGTTGACATAGGTTTCCACCAATTTTTGAGTAATTTTATTTTTGTATGCCAGTGAGTCTAGTATTTGCAAAGAGACAGGTCTTGGTACGGTGTGGAAAATAACTTTACCTCATATAACAAGGAAAAATAATATTACCTGTTAAAGGAGCATATCTATTAAGTCTCTTAGAAATTAGCATATCATGGTATCAGTAATGCATGCCTGCTACCAGTACAAAGGGTTGTGAGTCCTAATGTCAAGTCTTGCATACACAGTTTCTCTGGACATAACACCTATTCATGAGGTTCGTCTTTAGATTTTTATGTTCTCCCTTCCCCCTCTTATCCCTCTATCCATTATTGACATGCCCTGTCATAAGATAATACTCATGGTTTAATTTGGGATTAAGCAACCATACAGCTGTGGATTCCTTTGCAACCTGAGCAGTCTTGCTAATCAGCTGTGTCCAGTAACAGATGCCATCTTTATTTTGTGTTCTGGCTGGTAACAGATACTTATGTCTTTGTTCACAGGGAATATATTTTCATTTTCTTGTTTAAATTGGTTAATGCAGACATTACCATACATCCTCCACAGATGAACATCAGGAACAGCAGGTTCTTAAAAGTAGTCTGGAGAAGTCATCATAAATTGAGTTCCTTTGCATTAGGAATTTCCAGCTTTCTTATACAGTTGTCATGGGATTAGCCATGTTATCTTGTCAGCCAATAAGCATTGTCTCACTTGTTGAAAATTCTCAGTTTCTAACACTGCTAGGCGAGGATGACTGTGCCACTGTCATTACGAGAACCTGCTGCAATGTTTGATGTGAATTGCGGGATCTATTGCTTAGTTTTATATGTGTGCATGTTATGTTATATATCGATGATCATATATAATTATACTTGAACTCACAGCACTAGGAAGCCTGGGTTTTGGTGCCTACAAGGAAGAAGCAAAAGCTGTTTTGCAAGAAGCGAAGGCAGTTGCAGCAAAGAAACGTCGCGGCAGCACACGGCTGGAGAACTTGGGTATACCAGAGGAGGAGCTTCTGCGACAACAGCAGGAACTGTTTGAGAAGGTATGAATCCCAAGCTGCAATTCTCTCCCCTCATCATGTTCTCTCTCTTTTCTCGGTCACCAGCAGGAGCTGTTTGAGCGGGTTCGCCTCATTTCCAAGTGTTCCCCCTCTTATCAACCCCCCCCACAAAATTGTCTTAATTGCTGCTGATTTCAGAGATGGGATCTGATGATATTGTAGATGTACGCGTATGCACATGCTTGTGTGCAGAGGCTTGCTGGCACAGTTAAAATCATGGACTGTGTTTCAGGTCCCAACTCCTCTGAATGTGGCATCTGCTTACAGACCCAGTTTCTTGTTATGGCTTAGCCATAGTTGCCAGCTGGCCATAAATCATCACATGGATTTATGTACACCTTCTGTACCAAAATTTAATATCAATTTTGTTTTAGGCGTTCTCATTTCTTGGCTTAGTAAGCCAACTGAATCCACATGGGGCTAGATCAATAACGGTGTAGAATCTCTGTCAAGGCAAACAGCACACCTATAAATGCATTGTGCTTGTAACCAGCAGTCTTTTTAAGCAGAGTATAATGCACACATCTAAAGAAATATAGCAATATATCCTTTCAGGGGATGGCAGGTGTGCATGTGTTCTGTCTGGCATAAGCTGACATTTGTATGCTCTTAACCTTTGCAGATGCTACAAAGACTTCCGTCACGTCTTTGGTTCTATCTTGCCTTGACTACTGCGATTCTCTTATATCTGGCACATAGACAAACTCCAGAGAATCCTTAACTGTGCTGCTCGCTTAACCTTAAATATCTAATTGTGACCACATTGCTCTCTTACTTGAAGAATTCCATTGGCTGCCTGCACCTCAGTATATTGACTATAAGATTGCTACAGTCTGTTAAACTGTTATCTCAGGTTCCATCCGATCCTCTGTGAGTGAACTCGGTTTTATGTCCCAACAAGTCCACTTCACTTTGCAATGACAGACATATTTTTTTGACGCCCAGTGTGTGTGAAAGAAATCTATGGGTCGGCGTTCTCTGTCGTGCTTCGGGCCTACTGTCTGGAACAGGCTCTCCTTGTCTATCTGCTATGCAGACAGCATCTTTAAATCTCGTTTTAAATCTTACGTGTTACTTTGTCTTATTGGCTGTGCTCTGGTGTTTCTTTCTTCTAGTTCCCAGTCTGTCCTTGATGAATGTGTGTCCTAGTGTGTGCGAGATGCTTGCGTTTTGCTTAGGTGTTTATTTTGTACAGCTTCTGCAGGGCATAGAGTTTCTATGAGGTCAAGCACCATAAATCCCCATAATTATTATTGTTATTATTAGTATTAGTATTATTTGCAGGCCCGCCAGGAACAGGCCCAGCTAGAACAACAACAGTGGCTTCAGATGCAGCAGGTCCTTCAGCAACAGCAACACCAACAACTGTCTGCACAGCAAATCCAAATGCAACAACAGCAACCATTGTCTGCTCTTCCTTCTGCAGCATTGCTAGGCCACCCGCCGCCCCCCAGCATGTACACTGAACACATCTCCCAGGCTGGGGACCAGCAACAGGCACAACCACACCAGGATCTTCAGCACCCCCATGCTGTTTCATCCACGGCTGGAAAACTTGCCTTGCCGCCATTTTCTCAGCACACAACCAACTATGATGATGACTATTCTTAGAATTATTCACACTGGAAGACATTTTGATAATTCCCTTTGTGACTTTGGCATTGCATCAACTTGCTCTCATTTTCACTTCAGAGTGAGTCAAAATGACATGCTATTGATGGTATGCACAATTGTTGTTTAGTCCAGATATGCTGTACATTTGTCTGCTTTTAGAGATAAATGCCAAAAATGTTGACTTTCATTTCTGAAAGGTTGCAGAATGTTTTCCTGTTTTTAAATGAACTGATGGACTGGGTGGCTGGATTTTTGTTCAGCACTTTCCTTGAGGAAAAAACAAAAACCTGTCTGGAAGAAGTAGCATAACCGATGTCCTGTCAAAGCGAAAACTGATGGGAGAATGTGCCTGCCAGAGTACTGAATCAGAAATGGCATTTATTGCTTAATATTGGGTAAATGTGGTGAGTTTGGAATGCAGGGTAGCATACATCTAGGAATCTTGTGACCCAAAGTTTTGGATGTGAAAAACACCTGACCCCAAAAGTACCACCTCTTCCACAGAACTATAAAAAAATGTGTGCATTGACCATCGTGTCAGATTTTGGGGAGCGCATCGATAAACCTAAGGATATGAACACACTTAACCTGGCTACATATTCAATTCTGCTTTATTTCCATATGGAAAAAATTATGTACTCTGAGTATCCTGTACTACTTCCTCCTTAATTTACAAAACAGTAAAGGATATTCCATCACTTTTAAGGTCATAGAGGAGTAGGGTGTATGAGACGGCCACTTTTCTGTAGGCCTGCATCATGAAGGCAACTGACCTACAGTGACGTCGGGCGGTGCCTATCTTTTAACTCATGGGGTCAGGCACTTCACAGCTTGGTCAGCCGGGGCAAGCACGATGTTGCACACGTTATCAGACCGGCACCTTTTGGTTGACCGTTCACTATCCCTTAATTTATGGTGACAGATACTGTACACTTTTATCTCCTGATTTCTTGCATACAGCTTTGCCATGCATATTTTAGATGAACAGGGTGGGGAGAAGCAGGGGTGGGATCAGGATGAGGAGAGTGTTGTGAAGCATTAGGTTGTGCCCTCAGCAATCTAAAGGCTCGACGGGGCGATCTTTCCAAAGACAAACTTCGGCAATGTCAGGCATTTTACTGTAAATAACACCTAGGCCCACCATGGGTGATTATCCTCGCCCACTTTTCAACCACGTTTTTTCCCACGCACTCTGCTACCTGACTCCTATGCCACCTATAAAGACACACTTCACTACATGTATTGTTACCGTCGTTATCATCATCATCACCACCACAACTACCGCCATATCTCAGTACAAAATTCCCGTATTGGTTCCGTGTGCTTCAAGGGCGGGGTTGGCGTGTTCGGATCGTTGTCATGGCGACGCTGCGCCCAGATCTTCCCTGTGCTGTGACGGCTGCCTGCAGAGCGCCACAGCTGAATTCGATCTATATGTAACTGCCTCAACCGTTTTAAATTTTCAGGCGACGCGCTTAAGCTGCAGGCCCTTCCCTTCCTTTGCCATCCCAGCCACCCTGTACCGTCTGCCCTTTGCCCTTCCTGATGTTTCCGGCTTCTGTTTCAGCAGCAGCATCCTGACGTGACGTACGTCACCAAAACAGCTGCAGGGGCGAACCTCGTTGTGGTTGCAAAATGAAAGTTCGGCCAAGTCGCGTTTTGCTGTATTTAAAAATTAACTATCCTGCTTCCACACCTCCTACCACTGCCCTGCTCACAATTGTTTGCAGTCAGCACAATAACATTTAACTTTCCGGACAAGCCCTTCCGTGTATATTTAGCCTAGAAAAATGCGCTTCGAATGCCGTGCTATACTTTTTGTGAGTTGAATGTGTGCATGTCTCATATGTTAAAAAAGACCTGGATTGGGTTGCATGGGCGTTCTAATACGTAAAGGTTCGCATAGAATACGTTACAGGACAAATCGGTCTTACGACTGCTCTTATGACCAGAAGAGACAAAACGCTCGTACAGCCCAACCCAGCTTTGAGTTGCGTGAGCATTCGCATCTGCTCTTGAGTCATAAAAGCCTCAGCGGTTTCAGATCCGTTCATCGTACATCTTAACGAAAGGCCAGAAGCGAATGCTCATGTGACAGAGACATATTTCTATGCGTAACCCAACCCTTGTAAGTTGCAAGAGTGCAAAGCGTAGACTGGACGATCAGAGACTATTGCATGCTGGGATGGCTCGCAATAGCATTCATTGTATGAGCAGTCGTTTGAAGTCGGGTATATGTTGTGACAGTTGTTCCCGCCGCCACCACACACAGTGCAGCTATGGCATGAAGTTATAGTAGCAGCTGTACATGTTTTGTCAATCCTGCAAGACCAGACCAGATTCTTCCACAAGAGTCAGGACAAAAGCAATGCGATGTGCTGGGTAGAATTTAAACTAGAAGAAGACGTGCATGCATTCGAAAGATGTCTATCGGCTAATTTTTTTCCCTTCAGGAGCAATTGCAAAGACGACTGTGCAGCCTTTTATTTCGAAAAGACGTCTTTTCTAAAGGTATTCTAACAGCTCCGTGTGGAACCTGTTCCATCGGTTCGATGACTGCTGTCGGTGTGCGGTGAATGGCGTATGAACCAGCCACACTACTCAATAATCAAATGAAAGCAGACACAAGAAACTAATACAAACTTTTGCAGCAAATTCAGATTCTTAAATTTCACGATTGAAGTTTGTTTACAGACATATTTTTCTCGAAAACCTCGGGGGATGGGAAGCTTATTATATAGCATGAAATTTTTATCGAAACTAGAAGCGTTTAATTAGTGCACACGGTTGCATTTTTTACAACTGTTTTTTTTGACCGAGTCGTATAAACCTCTCATTATAACCTGTTTAAAAAAAAAGTTGGTCAGTCATTTGACTATATTTACGTCATACAAATATATATACCCACTCAAACTATACTCGTGCACCTGGCTGTACAACTATAGTAACTCAAAAACTTTCGGATGTACGAAACGAGAGAGAGAGGTAATTAACCCCGCTCCTTGGATAATAATAGCAGCACGTCGAACGCGGCCTGCACATCTCTAGTTAAACTTTATCACATGAAAGCGTGATACCAAATAAACAAGTTGTTTTTTCCCATCTTAACTCCTGTTTACTGCGAACGAAGCGCTGCGACCAGATTGCAAGCTGAAATAGCTTATCTCTCAGTGATTGTCTTAATGCAAGCAGACGAGCCAAACAAGTATGTTACGTCAAACGTGTCAGAAACCTGCTGTGTTCAATTAATAAGGAACAAATGAGGACAGAGCGCTATAAATCGTCAAATGACAACCAAAAACTGATATGCATTATGGGGGAACTATACATAGCAACGCACTGTCAAATGTAAACAGTGACAAGTAGCTATTCAGTTATCTGCACTTAGAATTTTATACGTTTTCAAGTGTTTTCGATAATGGGATATTTTTTATCACAAGTTCGATGTTTCCTCAGCGAACCGCGAGTTTTTAGGTTATTGCAGACATGACGACACGAAGTTTTCTAGAATTGAATCAATTATCATTTATTAGGAAGTTAAATAGCTTTTATTGATAAGCTCTTTATATTCAACAATGAAAGTCGTTTTGTGTGAAAATCCAAAACGGAAATTCGAAGGCATGTGAAATATTGTTGCAGTCGCTAGAAAGAGACCTGAGCACGTGAGTCGATAGCTTATATATATATATAAAGCTGCAAGGTATTATGGCGACCATTGCGTACGTATACGCATTACAGGCTTAGGAGATAATGACTTATCAAGCCCACTTAACTGATTACTCTCCAGTCCAACTTTGCTGGAGACGTGACGCTATCGCCTCTTGATAAGTGTAAAAATAGCAGCCAGTGAGCTCTACTCAGCTCAAGGGTTGCTGAAATCGTTAAGGGCTGACGCAATAGGAAACTATTTGTCAGAGACAAGAGCAGACAGGCATGGTAGTATAATAAACTTAACGTGTTGCTGGTTCGGAATTAAAATCGTATTTCCTTCCCTGCGTTGCTTATCGCGTAAAACCGGCTTGATATAAAGAGTAAGATAAACATTTTAGCGTTACGACTACGAGAGAGGGGGGGGGGGTTGGAGGGACAGAAGGATTCTTGTCGCCTGAATTTATTTTAGCAAAAGTTTTTAAGGTCTCACCGTATCTAAATATCATCCATATCCCTTATTATTCATACGTCGTATTTCATCGCCATGTTCTCAATCAGCTGACATGATTCCTTACTGCTAGCGTACAGTTATTTAATTCCTTTGAAGGGGGCTGGGGCGGGGGGGGGCGGTGATCGAGGGGTAACATGACAACGCAACCTTCTCCTTCTATGTCTCCCTCTCTCTGTATATGTATATTGCTAGAATGAGGATAACTGCGAAGTCTTGTGCACAAATAGCTATTGCATAGATTTCATCTTGTCCCCTGTCCCATCGATCCCTCATTTGGCGTATATCTCAAGCGAGCAAGAATTTCACCCGCCACACGCAGAGAAAGAGAGAGAGAGAAGGGCAGGAATTTCACTCGCCACACGCAGAGAGAGAGAACGAGAGAGAGAGAGAGAGAGGGACATGAATTCCGAAAATGTCGATAAGTTTGTCGGAGAGCAGCACACAGTGAAGCCAGCCTCATATTTGGGTTCGACGCTTGTCGGCAACTAGGATGGGATATAATACGGGAGAGGAGGGTTTGACAGAAGTGCTGCCGCAACCTTCTCATGCTGTCTATTTAACAAAGACTGCACGAGAAAGTTGCAGCACAACGCCAACATGTACTGGTCGTCTTTCGAACCAGTGCAGGCTACTCTAAACGGAGATGTCAGGCTACACAAACTTCCTGTAAGCCTTGTGCTTGCTACCAGAAAAGGCTGATGTGACATCTTCAGAAAGTGTGTCTTTTTTCTTTTTTAAATTCTGCCAGCACGTGGGATCTAGTTTGTTTTGCGACCACCTCAATGACCAAACAGAGTCCGCTTCCGAGGCGGGAGGTCGGTGGTTCGTACCCTGGCCGCATCACACTTAAGACTTGGAAATTGGCAATCTGGCGGCTGCCCTGCCAGACGCCTGGCACTATAGGGAACAGTACTAGGGCTGGTTGGCCCGGTGTCAGTACAGTGTGACTGGGTGGTACTGAAGCCTGTGTTGTGAGAGCAGTCTCACGTGTCCTGATATGCACCTAGTCTGCGGCGGGAGGCTAAGCAACAAACACAAAACCAATTGTCTGTCTCGCAAAGGAGTTTTCAGTTCGATATATAACTGCGATAAAGTGAGTTTGACAAACAGCGTCACGTACGATTCTCGGTCAGCTACACACAGGCTGACCTTGAACTTATCCGGCCGGATTCTCTCGGTCCGTTCAGACCGCCACCGGCCTGAGAAGGGCGCCAGTTTGCTCGGGACGAAAAAAACAACAAGTTTGTCTTGTTTTCGTCTCGGGTCATTCCTCCGAAGTCAGGGGAATGTGAGCGAAACAGAAAGCTTTTGGTGGCATTCAACTCTGACCTTTTTACCCTGATAGTTGTCCAACAGTCCCCTCATGGGGGCTTTGGCTGTCGCGGCCTGTTTTATTGGTGGAGAAAAAGCGGTCAAGAGCCCGAGGTCTGTTGTTCATCTTCATAGACTTCATAGAGCAAAGAAGAGACCGGGGTTCACACACACACACACAAGCACACCCACATGTACACACACACACACACACATGTACACACACAGTATAGGTAATGGGCCCAGACACACGCAAGCCCGCACGCGCACACACATGCACACACACGTGCATGCACACACACACAGAGAAAGATGTGCACATATTTTATTTTGCACAAACGGATATATGTTTACATATACATGTATTACACATGTGTTTGTATGTGTGTGTGTGTGTGTGTGTGTGTTGTAGAGTATGGGAGCGGTGGGAGCAGGGTGTGTGTGTGTTGCAGAGTATGGGAGCGGAGTTGCGGGCAGCCGGGGGAGTTGTCTGGAGCTGTGTTGGTAGGATATTTATGAAAACGTACAGCGTTAACACGGACGGAAATATACGGGTTTGGAGTTCCCATTCGTGGATCCGTACACGCGACTTTGTGCACGTACGTGCACTGATGGAATGTAGAGAGCGTGTTTCTTCTCTGTGGCGTGGGTGACCTTCGACGACTTTGGGGAAAACTTTAGCCAGTGAAAGAAAAGTCGTGACAGGATACAAATGCAGATTCCCGCAGAAACAGGGCTATACTAGAGAAATGAAGGAGGCATGCAGATAGGTAATTTTAGAGGGATAGTGGTTCCAACTTCCGGTAATTTCGCACTGGGGGTGGGGGTTCTTTTACTAAGCTATACACTGACAGAACCACCAGAATGATAGCTGCAATACGATGGCCAGTGCGAAAAACAGTTTAATGCTGAGAGGCAATTTAATGTTGGGGGAGGTCCTAATGAAGCCTGTACTACATAAACTCCATGAAATAATCCTTATACCCACTCCTAGATTTGAACGATGCAGCAGCAACCATCCACATGCTAGTCCACAGCTCTACGCGTATACTCACAGTCGAGCTATCGAGGTCTCCGTCCACCTTGCGCTGGTTTCACTGGGGGAGTTGAGGTGATTTGGGGGAGGGGCTCTTGCGGTGGTGTTCTGTACTGGTGGTGGTTAGGTGAGGGTTCCCTGTGTGCTGGTCTTTCTTCTGGGGCTGATCTGCTATTGGCGGTGCTTCGCCTCGTCCGTAGTAGGGTGGAGTCCTGTTGGTCGATCCTTCCGCCGCCCTATTTCTAAATTCTAGTTATCTCTACCTTTGGGTTTTACTGCATGTGTTACTGCTTTAGTTATATTTATATATAGATGTTAATTTTAATGTCATACCCTGCAGATGTAAGTCTTTTTGCTATAACCAGCTGGTGGTGGGTTAAAGTAGTTTACCACCCCTTTAAAACCTTGTATTATATAACATCAAGGTTACTGTCTGTTGTATGAGTTCTATTATATATTGCTATATCTTATCTGGTCGGTTCGGAGAGGATGTTAGGTCTAGGGCAAGGCTGTAGCTGTGTGGCATTTTAAGATCTTCCTTATACCTGGCAGTTTAAGCCGCAGTCTAACAGGGCATGAGGAGTGCTGAGTCTGTGCCCACAGCTACAGTCGCTGGGTCTTTGTGGATCAGACGGTAGTCGCTGTTAAATCTCATTCTTGCTATTCTGGTTTGGTTGGTTCTGTTACAGTCAAATATTATGAGGGTTGCACGGTACGTTGCTGTCGTAACAATGCGCGGGGGTGCTCACGCGCACACAGACTGACAGACGTAGACAGAGAGACGCACTTACACATCGGCACACACCTTCACCCCCACCCTAACCCCTCACACACACACACACACACACACACACACACACACACACACACACACACACACACATCTATATTCTCTCGTCAAAATGCTAAAATAGAGAAAGCGCTGCCTCTCCTCACTTCATGAAATCAGATCAAAATGTGACTGTTTACAAAACAATGCCACAGGTTGTTTAAATGATCTCTTGACTGTAAC
>SMGT01004425.1:32586-46194 GCA_004794575.1 Lanistes nyassanus | reverse complement strand
ACGTAGGTCCGTGATCCGCACAGCACACTCGTTTGAATGCTGCAAAGACGTCTTCTTTGTAATACAGAAATGGACGGAGTCCAACTAAAGAACCCAAAGCCATCAACCTGTCTTGGGAAGAAGAAGATCGCCGGAGACCGGAGGAAGTGGAGGACAATTAACTGTCGAGGCCCTGCGCTCCACAAGGAGAAAAGAGGACACAACTTGTACAAAATGCACCGATGCATACAAGGCATATAATATAAAGACAGTTATATCTGCCTGTTCTCTGTTTCGCCACGTTTAGCACGCCACACACACACACACACGCACACACATATGCACGCACCACGCACGCACGCACGCACGCACGCACGTATGCATGCACGTATGCATACATACATTCGCACTGTTGTATCATGTGCACTTTCTCACTCAAAAGTGCTGGCAGTACTGCCCGTCTTTCGTTTTCCTCGCGTGACTTTCAAGTACAGGTCTGTGAGACCTTATCTGATATTTTGCAGTGCTCAGTGTGACGTCATCTGGGTGAGATGTTTTTGTATAAACATCTTCTGGTCTTGGCTTAAAATGCACCTAATAAAATTCTTGTACAAACAGATAGGAGGGATGTTTGTTCATTCAATCTGGTATTTGAAACAGACCCAGTTCTGCTCGTTTAATAAACAGATCGAAATGAGGCCAGTTGTGCGAGCTCATTTTTTTGTGTACGAAAGTATGAGTAGGCTACAATTACGTTCTTCAAATGGTGTAGGAGCATTCTTTTCACAATTCCTTCTCTCTATAGAGCTCTCTCTCTCTCTCTCTCTTTGGGCACCGCGCGCGCTTAGATACGCACAGACAGACGCAAGAGCATGGGATCTCTCTCTCTATATATATATACACAAACGTGCACACACACAATTTTCAAACGGGAGAATGACATTTTACAACCTGGCCACTTTTTCCTTATTTCTGACTTGATTCTGGTAACAGTCTTAATCTAACTTCACGTAACACTACCACGCATTACACCACACAGTTAGATGATACGACGCAACTGTACTGAAAGGGGTCAAGAGGTCATTTCCTGTAAGGGGAGAAGAGTTCTGACGTCGATCTTTGGAGAGGATGAATAGAGCTTTTTACTGTCGATCGGTGCTCAAAGGATGACCTTGGTATGTTTATCCTGACCTTTGTGTCAACGCCCTGGTGTATTAACCCGTTCCGATTTCTACTGCAACGAAATTAAAAACTGCCGCAGAACAACTGCCGCTCTGATATCGCTGACCTCTTTGGATTTATGCCGCAAACACCAGACCGGATCAAAATAATTATATTTGTCGTTTGACGACTGTGTTTAAATGTTGCGATGATCGCCATACTGCCTTTCTTGAATGCATGCATGCGTGAGAATAGGGAGCGATCAGTGAATTTAGTGATCTAGTTGCAGTGAACGTGCGCAGCTCATGCAAGATGATGAAAGCATAAAAAGCAAATACTACAATCAACCAACACTCACTCACTCACTCACTCACTCACTCACTCACTCACTCACTCACTCACTCGCTCACTCGCTCGCTCACCCACTCACTCACTAATAACAATGGCAAAAAATATACAATTATGCATCCTATGCTCAGAATGCAAACCACAAAGAGTTATAAAAACAAATCACAAATCTGCATGACCCATGCAGAGGTTGCCTGCTACGTTATCAGAATGTACAAATAAGGGCTTAACTGCATCTGGCATGTTTGGTTTTCTAAGTTCAGTCGATAGATCCGTGCAAGCACTATATATACTTACATGAAGAAACAGAGAGCTGTTAAGACTGACGTCCAAAGACGCCGGCGACAAAGAGTTCAATTTTTACCTGGGCGCACCTGCCTATACTAACATTCGCATATATACTACAATTCGCACTTGGTAACACATGACGGATACCAGTGATGTAGATCCCCAACAACGACCGATTGTAAAAACCACAGCGAATAATATTGATTATGCATGAGCAGTAACAGTAGCAGCAGCCTCAGAGATATTTACAGGCGCTCATATTTTGCAGAAATCATATGCTTAGAAGGATAATTTAATTCACATCAATGATCTTTGCACACTCAGTTTGGACCATATAATTTATTACAACACAGTAAGTGGAGAAGGTCACGCGAAGAACCAAGGCATTTCAGAAGAGAGATTTTTGCTGGGGAAAAGGTGCGCTTTACTCCCCCACCCCTTCCCTTGCGGGTGTGGAGGAGCAAAGCTGCTGTGGAAAGATTGTTAATATTAACAAAAATTCACCTGGTATATAGCCCCACATAAAATTTCTGCACTGAAAAGGTAAGAAACAATACTTGGCCGCAATTGTGATAGATCTTCAGTCGTGTATTTTATAGGGTGTTGAGTCACACAAGATTGATTTGAAGTAGCGGTGGAGGGCATTACAAAGGCAAGCCTAAAGGCTTTTGATTTTTTAGGCTGATCAACACAGCTCGATCAGGTCCCGAGATGGCCTCTGTGCGCACGCGCCACGATTAATGGGTGTCTGTCGACATTTAAACATTTTTATTGACTAAATATGAATACAGGTCGAAATTTAAGCGCTCCAACAATGTGAAGGCGTGTATCGACCCTCAAGGATCGAATTGGCTGCCAGTGAAATGGCATTCTTACCCATCTCCCGTCTTTTAAAAGAAGCACGCTTCGTAAAGAAAAAAAATGTGTTTTGGAACTCACCGATACACGTCAAAATCCCTCTGGAATCCAAGTTTTTGATGCTATGTCGGATTTTCTCGTGTATCCTTGACTTCCAAAACGCATTTTTTTCGAGATCTTGTGCACCTCTCACACTTAAGGTCTTAGAAAAGCGCTGACCTTAAACTCCACATGATGGTTCTACTGCCTGCCACAAAGATTTCATCTCAAGAGATTCGCCCCTCCTCCCCCACCCTCCCACCACCATGCATACATATCTCCTCGTGGTAGCAAATATGCGTTTTCACCTAAAAGTCAACTATCAGTGAAATAAAATCTCATATTGTTGAAAAAAATAGCAATAGCTACATATTTCGTTCCATGGATCGTGAAGCAAGCTAGGGTGAAAGTTTACCACAGAATTCCACCTCATATGGTAAATTTGTATACAAAGCAACCCGATATAGTTAAGTTAAATCTACACACACACACGTCATTTTCTGCGCAGGCGCTTTCCCTTTCTGCTTATTGCACACGTCCACGAACACCGGGGTGTAACAATAACATTCCCAAACATCGACAAAGGGCCTCTGTAGTGCTGGGAGCTTAAACATAAGGAAGGCGACCTCATGTGCAAGGAAGACAACTGCACCTGCATGCTTAAGCTGAAAGAAAATTGCAAAAAATAGACGGCAATGAGCTATCATCGATCTAGAGAACGCACCTGACGTGCGACATCAAGGCGACCTATATATTGACCTCCTTTCATAAACGACGGATATATATATATATCACAGTATATGTCACGACGCTGTCAATAAATACTCTTGTATGTAACATCTACAGAGATATAAACAGGAAATTGTATTACTATATTTTAGCAATCGAATATTGAAGTCATAGGATAGGTTTACTTTCGATAAAAGATACGGAAGAGTTTTATCATAACAGATTTAGTGACGTACATGTATTACAAAATTTAAGTTCATCGCTTTTTATTAACAGACAGAAGATAATAGAGGGATGATGTGTTTGAACGTCGGTGTTAAAATAATATATTAGATGCACTGGCCCGCTGATACACAGACAACACATTAAATCTGTACCAGTGGATGCTGTTCTTTTGTGTAGGTGTTAATGACAACAACCGTCGCTCAGACGATATCGATCTTTGGCAATTCATGGGAGCAATCGCAGCAACGACAACCATACCTTCACTCAACATAACACCCTGTACAAAAAATATGAGATTGACGCAATGTAAAGAAATGTAAGACCAAATATAAACTGCAACCACAGCCCTTTCTTCGTGCTTATCCCCACCACTCAGACAGGCAGACAGACAGGGCGGACGAACGGACAGACCAACCGACCGACCGACCGACCGACCGACAGACAGACAGACAGACAGACAGACAGACAGACAGACAGACAGACAGACAGACAGACAGACAGGGCGGACGAACGGACAGAGCGAAACAAACTGCTTATCGGTCAATATTTTTCAACTGAAGGCCTTTGGTGATACCTATAGCAGCGCTCAGTGTATTACGACGAACTTCTGGCAGCATGTCAGGATTAAAGAACAAACAACGACAACAACAAAAGCCACAGCGGGGCAAAATATCGACGGCCCGACAGACTGAACTGAAGCAATATTTCAATGAAACTGTTAGAGCCCCAGATAATCGAAGTTATTACAGCTATTGATACAGACTGATCCACAGCCTCTGCTAAAAAGGAAAAAAAAAATGCTATTAAGACAAAAATTGATCAACAGTCATTGCCTTGTTGAGATCATCAACAGCCGTTGCCTTGTTAAAATCTGTGTCCGTACATTAATAATAATCTGTGTCCGTACATTAGTCAGGGTTCTTGAGTATCGAGGTCAAACAGCAATTCAGGTACAATCCGAGACCTATAACCTTTTGACCTTTTACGTTTGTGTGTCCCCAGTGGTCTCTCAAAAGCTTTTTCTGGCGCCGTGTGTGCCACGCCTCGCCCCACTTCCTTGCCTTGACCTTGAAGGTGATGCTCCTCCCCTCCTACATCCCCGTCTCGTTCCGAACGTGCGCTTGATCGAGTAGGCGCGTGCGCAGCTGGCGTCCGCCCACATCTGGTGTGACCCAGTACAGTCCGGATTGAAGTCAATGAAAGAACTGCCTCTCGGCGCAGCTTTCGAGAAATGGAGGGTGTATGGGAGGAATCTAGTATCAGTCGTAATAAATAATTAATCAAAGACGCGGTCCACATTTTGATATATATTCGGAGATACGTACGAAGACCTCGCCGACTTCTATATTTTCCACGGATCTATTTAATCATGCAGTACTTCGGAGTTTTCATGTCTGTTCCACATCACATATACGGCACATCACTTTCACGAAGTGTTCACGTTATCTGAGTGAAAAAAATTGAAATGAGAATTGAATAATTTAATCTTTTGCAGAAAGCGCACTCTTTTGCGCAGACTACAGACCTGTTACGCTCGTAGATATGTAGTTTTAGAGGAGCAGTGCTTCCACCTCGCCGTGATTTCGCACTATGGTGGGGGAGGGGTCTTTTGCGTTCTGCACGTTCTGCCCAGTGAATTAGTACATTTAGTCTCATCTCGATGAAGAATTTCTTTTCATAAAACAACTTCTTCTCACAAAGAGTTAAGTGTAAACATGTCTCTGTATCGAGTATTCGACCCAACTGGTAAACGTGTTTTGTTGCAAACGGATGTAGTAGTTTACTGCGGTTTTAGTACGGTTGCTTTCATCCGACCTAAGGAGCCGTGTAAGTCCCGTGAGACGTGTTGTGGTGGGGTGGGGGTCAGTCAAACTAGCCCCCGCGGGTACACCCCACCACCGGAAAGGGCCCGAAGCGAACCATGCCGTAACCAGAACAAAAGCTCAGCGGCAGTCGGAGGTAACCTTTCCACTCCTGAAGTAGGACAGCCGACACCTGTGCAGCCCCGCCAAAGATAAACACGGGTCATTGAACAGTCAAGGTCAGATAACTACGTAACTATTTCATCGAATTTCACGCCTCTTTGCGCACACTTGCCTACCGGGTGGTACTCGCCTGGTTAGGTAGCATGCTTAACGGTTTGTTATAAAGTATTTTTCGAGGTATTGTCATGAGTGACAAAACCCAGCAAGTTTGAGAGGGAGAACTTTTTTTCAATGGGATAGCCTTGACAGCAGAATGACAGCTCTGTGTGAGCGAGCAGTGGCTTGAACCATGCAGTGACATAGACCTATATATATATATATTCTTCCTTCTAGTAAAAAAAGACCTAAATACGTGCGGGTCGCTGCAGTTCACTTGCTATTTGCTTTTCTCAACTTTGCAACGCACAAGGTAACGGAGCACAAACAGAATTTGAGTGCATATATAATCTGGTCTGACTCTTGTGAAGTGAGTAGACAGTTAATGGCTTGTGACGTGCGAGGTGAACAAAATCCTGCTTCCCGAGTTGCTCCTGTATAAAAATCCAACCATCAAACACAAAAGGAACAAAAAAAGTACTAAATAAATAAATAAATAAAATAAAGTCTCTTAACTGCACCTAAACAAATTTCAAATGTAGGCCTACTTAAGACGGACTGGAACGAAGAGTGGGAGAAGACGAAACGCACGCTGTTCTTTTATATTCTTTAATCGTAAGAAAATGTCATTTTAACATCTTGCAAGTCACCTTTTGGGTCATAAATAGCATCAGCAAGTCAAGGAAAAAGTCCCGAACGGGTGTTTTCGTGCAGTAACTGTTCAGACACCCAGACACGATTGATAAGAACATATTTTTAGTCTCACAGCAAGGCCTGTTGATGATCACCTGGCAAAAGTAATTATAGGCTATATGGAAGCTTCATTTTCTAGTCTTTCCTGCAATGAACTGATCGAAAGCCAAGTTATGCTATATATGATCAGCTGCGCTTTAACTATCTCTCTCTCTCTCTCTCTCTAAGTGTGTGTGTGTGGTCAGAACGATGCAGCGAAGCTCACCATCTGCCAGATCACCCACATAGCTGTTTTGCTCCACGCCTGATGTCGTCGCACTGTGTGGCAACGCCCTTAATCATGTCCTCCCGACCATTAGTCACTCAAACTTAGGATTTATTCTTGCACGTCCCGTGGCCAGAGTAACGCAATGAACTTATCCGCACCAATGAACTTAGAGCGGTCTACTTGACCTGCAGGTGCTTAGAGTATCTCCTGATAGTTTTTATTAACAGAGATGTGTATTTCCTGTTGTGACTGTGACCATAGTTTTATTAGATTATATATGATCAACAGTGTCAGAAGCAATGAATGAATGAATAAGAAAGACGGTGTATGTGCGCGAGTGTGGGTGCGTGCGCGTGCGTGCGTGCGCGTGTGTGTGTGTGTACAAAAAAAGAGCATTTTGTTTGAACAGTTGTTTATTTAGCTAAATGTATCGCCGTGTGCATGTATGCTCATGTGCGTGCAGATAGCAAGATTGAGCAAAGAGAGATGACCAGAAAAGATAGAAGAGAAGGCACAGAGAGTGAAGGAATGAGCAAGGAGGTGGTTTTGCAAAAGGAGACGAACGGATTATAGACAGACGGACAGACAGAGCGACCAAACCTCGGCATTTCTTTCTGTACTCTCTTTAACCTCCCATGATTCCGCAGACGCCCTGGCATTTTCTGCGCGGTGCTATAAAGACTTGTATTATTGACGTAAGCGTTTCTTTCTTCGTGTTTCTACGTCTGTTTGTTTGACATTTGCGTCCTGCGCGGCATGTACGGTACGGCCACGCATGTTTCTGCACGTCCTTCTGCAGGGGGCTAAGTAGTTATGCACGCCACAGGCAGACAAAATACCGCATTCGAGGCTGGCATTACGCCTGTTAAATCACTGATACTAAATTACTAATGGTCTAGACGGTTCTCTCTGTCGATCGAGGGCTGGGATGCATGGAAGTCGCGTTTTCTGTTCGCACGCACACAAAATACTGAAGGGAAACGGGCCTTAGCGACAGCGGTTACGTCCGTAAGAGCAGATACGAAAACTCATGCAACCCAGCCCTGGACTGCAGCGTGTGCTACCGTTTATACACTTTCACACAGACAGTAGGTTATACATGGAGCTGACCTCAGATCATGGTCAGCAAGCTAAACTCAAATGCCATTGCGTGACATAATTCTAAGTGTTAACTTTAATTACTCGAGAACCACACAAACGATTACGCGAGTACTGATATCTTTGGTGCTAGACAGATACGAATCATAATTGAAAGCTTCCAGTCGCCCAGCAATGACCTGGCTACTGCAGACAGTACACCAAGCAAAGAAGAGATAGCGGTCAAGCAGCTACAAAATGGCAAGGCAGTGCATGGGGAGCCGACAGTACCCCGAAAGATCCAGGCGCTGAAATCTGACAGAGAGACAGTGGAAATGGTCCGGGCACCTCGATCCTCTTCAGGAAGATCTGGGAAAAAACAATGTGTCCCATGAGAGTGGAAAGAGGGACTCCTTATCAAACTCTTCTCAGTCTATTCTAAAATCTTATTTTAGTGCTGAGACCATTTTCTGTGGGTTCATGAGGTCGATAGAAATTACCCTTTTTACTAGTTGATATAAAGGCTCTCGCACTCAAAGAAGAAGAAGAGAAAAGGTTATCTTTGCTGTTCCTCCTCAAACTACAGAGGAATAACTCGATCTCGCTTCAGTTCCAAGCAAGATGTTCACTCCGATATCAGCAGCCTGGTTTTCGCATGGATAGATCTGAACATACCAGAACGGAACGCGAAGTAATATCCCGGAAGTCACCGGAGAGGAGGTCACCACTATATGTTAACTTCACTGACTACGAGAAGGCGTTCGACAGCTTCGACGGGAGATCACTCTGGAAGCCCCTGAGACATTCCTCTCCTCCCAACAGCAGATGCAGGAAAAGACTAAAGTCGTACGTTGCAGTCCGCTCTGCTGGCTTAGGCCTCGACGTCCACAAAGAGATCAAGATCCTCAACTCAACACCACTAACCCAGAGCCCCTCCCTATCCCCCCCCCCCGCACACACACACACACACACACAGATGCTGGAAGATGATGCACTAGAGGAAGTGGGAAGCTTCATCTACCTTGAAAACATCGTCGATAGAAAGCGTGGGACAAATGACGATGTTGGCAAAGGCAGGAATAGTTTTTCTCCAGCTGATGAGCATTTGGCGAAGATCTTGCAGATCCTCTGGTCTGATACCATCAGCAACCAAGAAGTGTGGCAGTGAACAAGACAGCAGCCTTCAGGAGATGAGATCCTTTAAAGACGCTCAACTGGAGATGGATCTCCGTAAACCTGCCACACCCTCCGAAAACCAGCTTCCAGCATAAGGCAAGCTTTCACATGACCCCCCCCCTCCCTAACTCCCCCGGGGAAAGAGGGGAAAAAGTCGACTAAGACATACCTGAAGCCGCGACCTTGAAGCAGTTACCAACAGTATGAGCCTCAGCTGGGGACAGAGAGATGCTCAGTACCGACACGCCTGGAGGACTCTTGGTCGTAGTCAGCCTATGTTCCAGGAGGGATACAAGGCAATGAAGACAACATGGAACTCGCACGGCGGACGTGGGGTGAGGGTGGGAGAAATGAGAGCTGAGAGAAGTTTGAGAGGGTCCTAAATATTCATTTCAAAATAATTTCTGATGAATCCAGATTTCCAGCACCGTGGTCTGTCACGATGGCAGTGTGAGAGCAGTGCACTGTGCATATGATCCTTTTTGTTTCATTCTCGTCTCCGGAATAAGTAATTTTAGCAGCAAACCGGCTTTGAAACACAATTCGTTTCAAGCAGGAAGTTAAACACTGTATTAAACGATCATAAAAAGAGGAGGGAGTGAGGAGACGAAGTTGTGGAGACGTCGGTGGGTGGGGGATGGGTGGGAAGCGTGCTGGATGGGTGCTGGTGAACGGCCAGGTCTGCAGCTGATCCAGCACTAGGAGAAAGGAAATAAAAACCTCAAGGGTTCAGACTCGCTGTGGTCTTCCGCTGTTCCATAAAATTTTCTTCTGTCTTTAAGACAGCTAAATAAACAAACGAAGTGCGATCATAGCAAAATAATTTAACGAGGCCAAGACCGGCTAAGGTACACGTGACATTGACCTCCAACGGATCGTGACGTCACCATATTTACTGGGCGGCTATGAATCCCGGCCGACTCAAACCCTAAAGATATAAGTTAACGCAGCAGGCTCTGGCTAGCCAAATCTGCACACGGTCTCGTGCGGAAACCGAGCGCATGGACGACAGAGCACGTTGTCGAAGAGACGCAGACATTTTCCCGACATTGTGAGACAAAGCAAAAGATATACAGACACGATAATTTTCAGGTAAGCCAGCTCATGTTATCTGATACAGTGTCGAAAAAATCATTATGATTTCTTCAGCGGTTCATGAACTATTTGAACATTTTCTGCTTCGTTTTGATTTTCTTCGGTTTTTTTTTTTTGGTTTGGTTGCGCGGGTTTGGTTTTGGCAAACCACTTGCCGTTTTCTTTGCTCTTTTCGATGGGTGTTTACATAGACTTTGCCAGCTAGAGGGATCCCGGCCTGTGTGACGGGTTTAAAAATTATAGGTGGATATTTACTTTTAATTTAACATTAACATCCGTTCCTGCACTTGCCGCTGCCGTTACTGGGCAGAACTAGTTGAGAGTAGTTCGTACGCGCGAGCAGTTATCGATCGTCAGCAGGCGGTTCTTCTTTTCCTCCTTCCCCTACCCACCCTCACATTTTCGTATCAAATATTTTTGAGCTTCCAGTCCAACCGAGGACTGCATATGTCTGTCATAAAATCAGTGGACAGCAACGTCACTTTTGGTTTTGCTTGTTCTCAATCTGTTCAAAAGTCTTAATTTTTCTTTAGTGCTGAGAGCATTTTCTGTGGGTTCATGAGGTTGATAGAAATTAACCTTGTTACACGTTAATATTGAGGCTCTCACACTCATAAACAATATCATTCCTTGCTGTTCCATGTTAACCTGATCTGTCATTCTGGTGTTTGGTTTTAGTTGTGTGTATTATATCACAGCTTGCTGAACAAGTTTCAAGGCTAAGATTTGATTGTTAGATCTTGCATGTTGGTATTTTCACGGGAGCCAGAAGATTATAACCCATTGCTTAGGAGTAACAGCTCAACGTCTCCACTTAAAAAGGAATGCTTACTGTGCAGAATCAAACTTTTTTTATATGGCAGATTGTGTTAATTATAAATATATGAGCTTGTGTGGACATCATTTGTAGTAAAACTTAAAAAATGTATCCAAAGAAGATATTTAGATGATTTCTTGGTTAATGCAGCTGATTTTGCCCCTATTTTAATATCAGAAGCACTTCTGTGTTGTGCTGGAGTGAGAAATGAAGTTGTTTAGATTATGGATAAGTTGCTGCTAAAGTCATGGTTCACTGGGATTTGTGGCACATAGTTATGTGCCAGAGACATGGTGGTGGTGGAGATGAAACTGATGCATTTTCATAATCACTGACTTGATATATTTGTCCCATGAGCTGAGACTGAGTTTCCTCAGATGATGCACATATGAAGTATTACAAGAGACCGAAATTATCAGCGAGCCATGTTAAGAGTTTCATAGCAAAAGATCAGTTTTGAAAACCAGAGTGAATAGTATGGTTCCGTTCACAAGAGATGTATCGTAACATAGGCATTTGTGCCTTCTCAGATGATGGAATCTCATCTCATGAAAGTATTGTCTTCACTAGATATAAATACACCCATTAACAGAGCTACAACTGTTGTACTTGAGGACTGAATCACCCAGTGATCACCCATGGTCAAGTGGAAGATGAAAATCACTTTGCTTAGATTGACAGGTAGGTGGAAATTTCCACCTACCTTTCAGGTGTTTGGCTATTGACTTCATGCCCTACCCAACTTAAAGACTTTCCCACTCTTCTAAAGAAATTGTTTAAAGAAACAAGAGATACTGACAAATATGTCTGCAGTTTTAGCCAGCTGTGTTAAATCCCAGAATACACGCACAAATTACCTAAGGCAGAAAGGAAGCTGATGCATTGACCTTTGATGGAAAGAATGGCACTCTATGTGAAACAATTTATGCCTTTATACTTTAGTCTGATAATTAGTAAATTACAGCTACTAACTGGCAGGATTTACAGCATGGGGCAAATGTGTAACTATCTTCTCTAAGACGTGACATGTTTATGCAGATTTTTCGCATTTCATGTTAAACCCAAAAAGTGCCTCCCATGTATACCTCGCCAGGTAACAATCTAGGGCGAATTGCTTTTGCATATTTGGGAGTTTGCTGTTGGAATGAAGTTGATTTGACATGTATTCCTGGTCTTAAGGATCGTCTGGATCCAAACTGAATGGGTATTTTTCAGTGTTGGTAAGTGCACATTCACACACAGCCCAACATAATCCAGTTCTTTTTCAGCTTTTCTGACAGTTTGAAACTTAAGCATGTTCATTTGTTCACATTTCTAGCTTTGGCCATTCTTCACAAGCAACAGGGCATTAGGTTTGAATCACAGGAATGATGTTATATGCCAAGGTGGGCTGTTTGAGTACATGTGCTTACCACCCCCAACCCCCCACACACACACAAACCCCCAGTAACTTAGTTTCTTGACATACTGATCACCGCAGCTATTTTACTAACCCTCTGCCTGAGTATTCCATTTTGACTGTTGAAGCCCTTTAAGTAACAATTGGCCATGGTTTTGGTTTGTTTGGATGGGGTAGGGGGTTGTGTTGGGATGAGAAGGGCTGATATCCATTGTGACCTGAAAAATTTACGAGCTGGAAAAAGAGGTGGAAGATTTTTGATTATTTTTTTTTAAATAATAAGCCAACCCTTCCTTGAATATGTGGTGTAACTAGCTGGCAATGTTGTGCTTGAGCAAAAACTCATGCTTGAACATCGCAAGTCCACGGCTGACTGTTGTGTGTTTGTTGTGCTTCAATAGCATTTGGAAAGGTTTTTATTTTTTTAGGGAAAAGGGTGGTTTGCTAGGACAGCGAAGATGAGATGAAACTGATAAGTGACAAGATAGAGAACAATACTGCTGTAGGGGTCCTGAGGAAAAACGCTGAACCTGTATTTGCTCTCCATTTTGGCAGCTCCACCCATAAGACTTGGAGCACAGGGTGTAACTGCCAGCCGTCTGCCTTGTGCGCACTGAGTGAATTTTTGGGGGGGTGGGTTGGGGAAGGATTGGGAAGGTCAAAGGGCACAGATATTTGGACCTGATGAAAGTCTTTGGCATCTAAATGGTAGTCTTTAAGCCACTAAGAAGCAAAAGGCCACTTCTCTTAGAGGGTGTTTGGCAGTTATATGTACACCCCCAGCCTACCAGATCTTTCGCCATGCCTTCTTGTGGCCACATTTTTTAAAAATCCAAGTATAATTGCTAAATAAGAACAGTGGCAGTATCTTTTGGTGGTGCTGACAGCTGTCACTAAAGACCCTGCTAAAAGGTTTCTTCCTCAGCGTTTGCTTCATTTTTACTTTTAGTTTTACCAGGAGTTTCGCTTCCATTATCGAAAGTCCATGTAGGGTTCTGTCAGTGTGTATCAAGTAACTGTTGACATCTTGACAAGCGCAGAAAGGTAATTTCTGATTCAGGCATTCTTCACTTACCTTTTAATTTTATTTGCCCAGGAGGATGGGAAGGGAGTACTGGAAGAGGTGCGAGAGGGCTGTTACTGTTTGATAGCAAAGGGAATCTTATCTGAAATCTGTTATGTCTTGTCAGATATTTGTTTCTTGGTATTGCATGGGTAGGGAAAAAAGCTCTCCTAGTCCTAGAAATAAGACTAGAAGGAGCAAGTTCAGCCAGCAGAAAGAACATGTAGCGCCTTTGCTATTATATCATCTGCAAGAACTTACATGTGCCAAGATAACATTTCGAGGACACAGTGGGGGGGGGGGGGGAAATCC
>SMGT01004425.1:11554-32010 GCA_004794575.1 Lanistes nyassanus | reverse complement strand
TAAAAAAGATTTTCCTCGCAACCTGTTTTATTGCACAGAAGATATATCACGCAGCCGTACTTTCTCGTTTCAGAATGTCGTTTTCCAAAACAAAACTGTTAGGGGGAAATTTTTTGCCTTATCTTTTGAAGGCAGATGAGTGTCAATATACAGAAGATTAAATAAGCTCCTGATAAAAAAAAGTCAACTATCCATGTGCGGAAGCCCGCATGTGAAAGAATGAAGTACTCCCGATCTTTACTGGGGGGCGGGGCGGGCGGGCTCATAGCAGTCAGCAGTGACAAAACGTGTTTGCCGCGTAGGTCTTTAGGTTAGAAATTACTTGACAGCATAGCCGTGGAGATCTGTTCGGGCTTGAAGTATTTCTGGCCAGTGTGGTGGAACGGTCGCTCGGTCACCCAGCCCACTCCGTGATCGAACAGTCTTGTAGCATCGAAGCTTCGTTGGAACCATTGTTAACGTGCCTGATGTTACGCCAGATGGGTACACTTTCCCCCCTTGTGTGTGACACCGCTGAAGCTTCAAATCAATTTAAAGTCCTCCAGCTTCGGTTTTAAGTTGATATTGATATTGGCTGAATCACTTGGTAGGTTTGGTACTTTTACATTTCGAAACGCACGCGTGTAACTTCTGTAGATGACAATGTGAATGTTTTTTTAACTGCTGCTGACGCTTGACTGATCATGCATTAATCGACATTTTCTGCTTGATTTGTGTGCGTTGCCTCCCTCCTCCACACCACGGCCAGTAACTGCTACACGTAGCAGCTATAAAAACTACGTTACGGCAACGAAGTTTGAATCCTTGG
The DNA here is from genome assembly GCA_004794575.1 of Lanistes nyassanus. Taxonomy (NCBI): domain Eukaryota; kingdom Metazoa; phylum Mollusca; class Gastropoda; order Architaenioglossa; family Ampullariidae; genus Lanistes; species Lanistes nyassanus. The sequence continues at coordinate 31,202 of SMGT01004425.1, read as the reverse complement.
TCATGATAGTCAATAAACGTGTAGGATACTGTTGCAAAATCATGAGACAACAAAGCATCTGATTGGGCCATCCAGGTCAGAAAACGGTCAAGGCCAAGCTGTTACCGTCTGCTGCTTGTGTGTCAGCATGTTGACGGCTGAGCTGGCTTTCCGACCGCTGTAACAGTAACTCGAGTTTATCTTTTGCAATTTCTTCTCCCCACTGCCCCTTTTTCCTCTCTCTCTCTCACACACACACACACGCACATTATCGTGCCGGAAGCGATATGCGATGTAGAAAAGATGCGCGCGCAGGCTTCACTCATGCTTCACGCGTGCGGGTTTTTTTTATTCCCGCTATTGTTGACTGATGGATTGCACGCCGGTGACCTGTTCCCATCCCGTCGCCCCAAAGCCGCCTCAGCTACCGAAGCAGGTGTTTATGTCACTTGTCAGGAATAGTTTTGAACTATTAGTCTAGTGACGCTTGGATCGCTGAGCCCCACCGTTTTCTACTCGTGAAGTAAAACGTACCAGGATAACGTTAGCTCCAACGTCAACTGTGCGGTTACTTAAAAAAAAGATGTTAGCATGTTTATAATATCTGACTGCCTGGTTGTGGTGGTAGGAGGGATTGAAGGCGTGCGATATAAAATTGATTAGGCCGCTGCTTTTAAACACTGTGTCGGAACAGATGTATTCAGTCACGTATTGTTGGATCAGTTATTCCCAGATCAATAGATTCCTCTCGGATAGGTAACTAATTTAGTAATTTCTAATTACGTTGTTTCCCATGTCTCAGTGTTGGATTTTCAGTGGGGACAAGCTGAGCGATCAAAGTAGAAAGGCAGAGGGAGTAAAAACTTGTCGGAGTTACTCTGAGGTGAAGGGATCTGGTGTTAATTCCATCGTATCTCGTCCAAGCTTGCAGTTGCACAACTCGCATTTACTGACACTAGTCAAACTGCATGCTCTGTAATGTTGGGGAGGATTTTCCCCTGCCCTACACCATCCCGTCTACTCGCCATGGCATAACTCATTCTGACGTCGTCATTGGCAGCAGAGCGAAGGTCTTGGTGAAGGAGGTATTGCATCATCAGCACTCGGTACCATGTTCATTGTTCTCAAGGTTTGGCAAAAAAGGATGAAGAGCTTGTGGTATTAGTTTCCATGGTGGAAAAGGGAAGGGTTGGGTTCATACTCATCATACTTCCATCCTTCCAGGCAAACCCGATGGTACATCAGCATTTTTTAAAACTTTTTTTTTTTGTGGATCTCGCTGAGATTTCAGAGAACAACAGTAGCATACAGTTAAGCAGTCCAGAAGCTGACAAGTTGTCATTGTGTGTACGCACGTTGGCATATGCATGTGCAAATAGCAAGAAGGGAGAGGTTACAGAAAGCGCTGCCAATGGGCTTCTGCTGAACTCCAGCCACAGCTATGAGCTTACGTAATGTAGATGTGTGCTTAGGCAGGCCACACTTGCCTGACAATCCATCTTTCATTAACAGGGAGGTGTGGGTATGAGAATTTACGCGCAGATGTGCAGGGAAGTCTGGTGTGGCATGTTATCATTTTAGTAATACCAGATCCATCACCAACTTTGCCACCTGTGGTCAGTTATAGAGGAGTCTATTGACAGATTTTAATCAGAAACATGTGTTTGCAACGTCCCCCTCCTCCCATTAATGCATGCTCCCTTTCCCCACATACAGCTCGCTTACTCTTACACATGCCCATGCAACCGTGCATGTGCACACACAGGTCATATCTTTTATCTGACTAGAGTATTGCCAGATAAGGCAAACAATGGTGTCCTTGTTCTTAAAGTGATAGTTCTGTTTAAAGATTCTCACACAGGATTTAAAATGGCTGTGGCACTGGTTGAAAATTTTTGGTTTTTAATGAGGAGTTAGGAAAAGAGATGTGCAGACAGATGGAGATGAGAAAGAGACAAGGGTGGAGGGCGGTTTACTCAAATTGCATATTATGGAAAATTAGTTATTAGTAATGTAGTGCAGACCAGCTAACACAAGTTGTGATCACATGAGAAATAACTAACATGATATTGGTTAAAATTTAAAGGGTTAGTAATACAGGCACAAGTCCTGGTTGTATGAGAATCCGTTAACATAATTTCTTTCTGAGTTTCTGATCAGCATGCTTTAATTTGGCCTGGTTTGGTTAAAACAAAATTCGACCAACAGGCACTTGTTTGTTTTTAAAACTTGTGCTCAGCAGACAGCCTTGTTTGAATGCTATGCTATTCCCAAGTTTTCACCCTTTTTCTATGTCATGTCATGGACATCTGTCTTGGAATAAATTGAGGGGAGATCACCACAGCAACAGGAACGTGGGAAGATGTTTGCAGTAAGACTAAGAGCAACAAGGTTGTTGGACCTCTTTGTCCATGCAGCATTGAAAAAACACCTGAATATAAGTAAACTTGCTTTGTTTAAAAAAAAGCACTTTCATTTACTTGTACTGAATTTTGTGGGACAACTCTGGTGATTTGCACAGTTCAGTGTTTATCTGCTGCCCTTATTTTAGTTGCATATATTCTGGCTTTTCATTCATTATGCTTTCCTTGTCTCTTCTGTAGGAGAACAAGAAGCTATCGCCATGTCGTACCTTGCCAATGGTGACGGAGGGAGTCATACTACCAATGGGTATGGGTGCCATATGTCCAACGGGGCTCCTGAGAACAGTGTGAGGTCCACATCCTCACCAACATCTTTCAAGGCCACGCTGGATTTCAGGAAAAGCAAAGGGGAAGCAGCTGATGAAGCCGAAGAAGGCCTGAACTTCAAGGCACCAGATCATCCCAGGGAGCTGCTGGCAACAATGATGTCACTGCAGCGCGAGAACCATTTCTGTGATGCCACCTTAAGGGTTGGAGAGAGGGAGGTGGGTAAATGACGGATGAGATGTAAGGTCACAAATGTGTGATAGTGGTTCCATGAGAGAACAAAAGGATCGGTAGGTTGGTACTTTTTTTAAAAAAAAGCTGGGTGCTCTGCATTGTCTGTTATACAGTATGTAGATCAAGGAAAGCTATTCAACTTCGAGAGTTGTTTCCCTTGTACATCTGTTTTTCTGCATCAGTGTGGCATATGCATTTTTCTTTCTTTTTTTTGGGGGGGGGGGGAGACAATCAGCGGGAATAAAGTTTAAGGGTTGAGTGGTGAAAAAATAGGGTTGGGTGGGTCTAATCTCAGAGGGGTTTTGAAGGAGGGGGGAACTTAGGAATTACTGTTGCATGTAAACACACCTATATATGTATGAGTGAGGCTGCATCTTTGTATGTTTTGGCATATTGCCATAGCTGTCATCTTCAGGCATTTTTGCTCTTGGTTGGTGTCAAAAGAATGATGTGGATTTGACTGCATGTTCAGGCATTTGATTTCTGTTTGAAGAACTGCGTAAAGTTGGCAGGTCACTAAACTTCATATAGATTCATAAACATGTCTGTTTCGGCTGTTTAGTCTTGTTGGTATAAGAGCACTCCTCTGCCACCCACCTAACAACTGAAACATCAAGAGGAAATGTTTGTTATGTGTAAAACTACAAGATTAATAACACCTGCTGCAGGGCCTGGTTTAGGGATTTAGTGATCTGTTATCTGTCTAGCTGATTGAGCATGGTGCAATGTTCTGCACAGAAAGAAAAAGGGCCTTTAATCTTCATTTAAATTTTGGAGGCCTCCTAGACTGTTCTCTTTCCTGTGCTAGCTCTTAGTTGTCAAGTTGATGGATACTGACCAAGCTTCAAAGGGAAAGATTCTACATCCTTTCACAAAGGTTGGAACTTCTTGGTTGCTGTTAAGTGTTGCTGATGGATCGGCCATCTGGTGACCAAGTATGTTTTCTGGTGCTTTGAATACACCCAGAATTTCAAACTTGAGTTTTACAAGTTGCACCCATGTTCGTGTCTGCAACGCTGACCTTCCAGAAACTAGTTCTTATCCAAAGCCCAGTCTTTGTGATAAACACTACTGGACCTGGTGCTAAGAACCAAGATTGAACCCACCATTCCATCCGTGTGACACATGCTGCTAGTTCTGCATTGCTGTGGGTTATCACCGAGAGGCCGCACAGAAAGAATATAGCTCTGTGAGATAGGTCAGCATTCATACACTTGTTGATGTAATGCTTTAGGAAGAATGTTCTGGGCTTAAAGAAAATGCTTATGTAAACATGGAACATAAAAGACCAGAAAAGAAGTAATGTCTTTTTCATAATGTGCTCACTGCATGGGAAAATTACTCTTGCCATTTGAATGGGCCGTAAGCTGGTTGCTTGTTTTAAATATGTATTCATGCACTTAAACATGTATGCCTACACATAACGTGTATGACTGCACAGTGCATGCACATAACATGGATGTATAAACATTGTGCATGAAAGAGATGAGTACATCTAAATAACTTGTGTATGTGCATGTATGCATGCACATAATATGCATGCTTACTAAGAAAATGTGTGATTATGCCATCCCTGTATGTAAACTGTGTTATGCTGTGCAGGTTCCTGTGCACCGTGCGGTGTTGGCGGCCTCATCACCTGTACTTTTTGAACTGTTCTCTCGAGCTGGGGATACGCATCACATGGGGGCCATGTACAAGTTGAAGGATGTCAGCTTCCAAGCCTTCAGATATCTTCTAGACTACATATACACTGGCAGGTATGACACTGATGATTTGCCTGTCATGTCACATGGTAGTGCTGAGATATCTAAACTAAATGGATAAGGAAAGATAGATGGTTGTGCTATCTGCCACTGGTTTTTTATTTATTTTTTCAATAGGTGTGAGAGAATAAAGCCAGATGAATATGTTTGGTCAAAGAAAGTGGAAGCTTGTGTTAGAGTGTGTCCTTGCATGGTCAAAGAATTTATGGATTTATTTTTCTTCAGTTTTATTTGAAGTGTTTTCTTTTGTCGATGAGGGGAGGGATGTCCCAGATGTGTTGTGTCTTTGTTCTGCAGCTTTAGCATAACCCATTATGCACCACATATTTCAGCATTACTATTTGGCTTTGTAATATTGCTGTTGTCTCCCCCTTTCTCCTTCCCCCTTCTCTCAACCCCCTCCCCTCAGTAAGTTCATCTATCTTTGATCTCACTGGTCTTGCTTTCATTTTGAAAATTTCCTCATATTCGTTTTAGGATGTTGTAACAATTTTTTGTAGCCCGCCTTTCCATGACTTCCCTCTCCACTTTCTTCTGCTCCGACGACATCTACTGTTACTTTAACCACATCACAAGGACACTTTTGCATGTTTTTGTATTTGTCTTCCCTACCCATCTATCTAACTGTTGTATCTAATTTGCAAGGTCTCCCATTGAACAATGTCACCTTCCTGTGTGATGTCATTCGTGCATTCCCATCCTGTGCAGTCTTGTCCTGTGTATTCACTTGGTCCCCAGCTGTGCCCCCTGCTGGGCGATCTCCCAGTTGCCTTACTCCCTTCCTCTCTAAGCCTGTCAAGCTGTATCCTTTCAAATATGACCTGCCCTTTAGCCCTGGCATAATCTGGTCTATCCTGACCCTGTCATGGCCCATTTAAGTTACCTTTTTCTCGTCTTTTTCTTGTCTTTCGGCCTAGCAGTCCCAACCCCACCCTGTCTGCTGACCGTGCCCTGACCCAGCCTACTCTGTTCCCCCCCCCCCTCCCCCGTTTGCTGTGGACAGCAAGCAATGCATTGGCTTTGTTGCAGGCTGAAGGTGTTGGCTGAGGACGTAGGCGATGTGTACAAAACGGCCAGGGCCCTGCGTCTGGAGCAGGTCGCCAGTGCCTGCTCTGCATATCTGGCGTCTCGCCTCACTCCTGCCAACTGTCTAGGTATCTCCCCGAATGTCCTACTAAACCCCTAGCTGGCTTAGCGTAATTACAGACTTAGTGACACCATGGGGTGTAAAATTAGACAGAGCACACCGAGTTTCAATTGCTACTCCTGCAAGAACAGAATTAGCACTCTGAGCATTTCAAAGTTGTAGGAGAGTGGTGGCAGCCTTTTGACATCTTCCATAGAGTGGGTCAGAAAAGTGTAGGTCAAAACAACAGTCATGAAAGTTATATCTCAAGCTGGTGGGCTAGTCATAAAGCAAATTTTTAGAAGAGTAAGAGAGTGGTGACGAGGAAGCATGAGAAATGTTATGGTAGATCCAGAAATATGTATTGATCTGATCTCAGTAACCAGAACCAGACTTATCAAAGAGATATTAGCTAGGTATCCAGAAATGTCCTTGTATGGGTACTTCTTCTGTTGGTTACATGAGGAATGTTTAAGGGGCAGGCGGTGGGAGAAGCAGGTGTTTTTCAGGGAACACTGGCTGTCAGATTTCTCGCCAACATTGCAAGCTGCAGTTCCCAGCAAGCTTTCCAAAAGTCAACCTGCACACAACTTTCCTTGCCCGACTTCTCACTTACTGTCATGTCTTCTGCTTTTCATAGCTTGACTTGATGGGTCTGGTTACAGGTGTACGCAAATGTGCAAGTGAGGATGAGGAGTTACGCAGCCTCATCGATGACTACATTCAGAGAAACATTGATAAAATCATCAATAACAAGCACTTTTATGGGTTGCCTGACCTCAAGGTGGAAATCATAGGTAAAGTTATTTTGGTTTTTTTTTTCGTTTTAACTGCGTTTGTTCCAATTTTCCATGGCATGGTTGAGTTCTATGTGAGTAAGGATTCCTTCGTCATTTGCCTTTTTGTCCATTTATGAGGGCTTCAAACATCCTCCCTTTAGTGCTGCAAGTACTAAGTGGTTGCACCTAAAAAATTGAAAATAGTGTTAAAAAATTAATATTTTACCACTCTGATTTGTGGAACAACCTTGAAACCAAAAACTGGAAGAGGGTCATACGAAAGATCATGCAGCCACATGCACATGCAGTTTGAGGTCTATATAAAGGGGTATATGTAAAATCAGAATGCAATTTTATAAGCATATGATACCTGAAATTTATGCATAGGTATGAAAATGTTGATGTAATATCTGAAATGTTATGCTTGCATTTTGAGTGAATTTCCTCTTTTTTAAGCCTGGCTGGTTTTTTTTAAGCCCTGATTTATGGCTTTTAGAACAAAGGAAGTGTGCATGCATATGTGCTGACCGTCACCTATACATTTACCATAATTTTTCCTGGACAAGTCAACCTAAGAAACACAGTCATTACGGCTGACATTTGTCAATTGATGTGAAGGCTTCTTTGTGTTAGGGGGTGGGGGTAAGGTTGCTTACTGACACTGACAGTTCGGCCACTGCAAGGATGTCACTAACACTAAAGGTTAAGGTAAACTTTGTTCCATGACCCATCTTTAGGTTGTAAGGGATTGGGGATGCGAGATCCCTACTTTACCGAGGGCAGTGCCCATTTCTTCTTTGTGGCTGCCTTACCTTTCTTCCCTTATGGGTCAGATACCCATTTCCTGTTGGGTAAACTGGGGAAAGTGCTCTGTGGTGCACAGATATGTGCACAGGTATGTTTAGAGTCTCGTGTTCTAACCGCTCACCTATCTGCTCTCCAGCACCGTAAGCACTATAGTTCCGAATGGTGCTGTACCACTGGGTTTTTACCCCAGAGATGCTCCAGCGATTAGCAAACCCAGAAACCCAAGGCAGGATGTAGGCTAGCAGTCAATGGACACAAATCCAATTTACCAACATGTGCTTCCTGATTAGATCCAAACTGGCAAGAAAGAGTCCTCTTAATTTGTCTGAAGCCAATTCTTCTGTGCCTTGCAAAAGTTTTCTGATGAATATGCGAAAAATTCCAGTGATTAGGAAGTCTGACATTGGAGATGAGTTCAGTTATGTGGCTGCAGTACCAGATATCTTAAAATCTCACATTATCTGTTTCTTTTGTAAATCTGCTGGTGAGTTAATACTGTGATAGAAATTTATGGGTTGGCTTGTAAAATCACAAGCTAACCCCAAATAGGATTAAAGGTTGGCCAGTGGAAGGGTAAACATTGTAACAATATTCCATAATAAACAGAATACTCTAGAATTCTGATATGATATTGCATAAGCAAGGAAGCAAATTTATTGATCTTCATAACAAGGAAAATTTTTTCAAGAATTGAATGTTAACTGTCCCAGTTCAATAATGTTAAAAAAAACCATGATCTTGAATTTAGTAACAGTTTATCTCTGGTGTTGCATGAAGTTCTATAGTGTTATTGTCTTTACGTATTGTGGACTTAACTCTTCTTGGGATTATGAGGGGTCTGTGGTAACCAGGTTTGTGGATGCATACAGTCATTTATTCACTGCTTTTACTCGTGTCTCTGTTTATGCAGGAGCAGATGATCCTTTGGAACGTGGAGGCACTGAGCGTCAATTGTTTAATCTGGTGCTGGAGTGGGCACGAACCAATGTTGACGAATCAAAGCCCAAGGTAGAACTCCTGACAGAAGAGGTGAGTAAAGGCCACAAGCTGTTTGCCCAAGTTCAGGTTTTAAGGTACCTAAAAATAACCCAATACAGCTTTGCTTTACGCACTGGGTGAAAACAGTATGCACGCCAAAAATAATATGAGTAATGTGCTCAGTTAACCATTTAATTGGATGGATGGCCTATGAATGCGAACACACTGATAGGGGTGTGTCTGTGTATGAGCCAAGAGGGATTGAGAAAGGTAAATAGAGAGACTGACTTGAGAATCTTACCTAGCACGAGTTGCCCTGCACAGGTGAATGTGTTGTACCTGAACACGGACAACCACCTTCAGGACTGCAAAGAGGTCAGTGACTCTGCCTTGTCAGAAGATGATCTGGTGTCTGACTACAAAAAGCACTCACGCAGAAGGGTGAGATGTGTGCTTTTTTTGAAGTTTTCGCTTTGTCTGCATGCCTGTCAAGTAGCGGGACTGTGTGAAATAAGATGCAGATGGTGTTTGTGCATAGTTATAAGGCATAAAGTATACCTATGTGGCTATTACATAAAGAAATCTGAAGTAGTGGAGATATTTCCACTTCCGCATTGCAAGCACATTTTCATTTCTAAATTTTAAAACAAAGTAAAATAAGGTTGCTTAGAATTTCTAAGCAGTCGCAATAGTCATTCAGTGGGAGTTTGCGTAAGTTTCAACGCTGACCATATTTGACATACACCCAGACAGCAATCACATGGGAAGAAAGTTTCTCTCAAACGACTCCTTTACTGTGTTGCACTGGGGGCAAGTTTTGAGATGACTATTTGGGTGGGTTGAAGAGTCCAAGACAGTTGTTGGTTTTCACCAGATGTGGATGGGGTGGATAAAGAAGTTTGTAAAACTGCTTTTGGATCTGTTTCGTTCTTTAAATCTTGGCTGTCTCCCTGTTCTCTCTATAGAGTGTCCGTAAACACAGTCCTGACAGTGGTGAACACAGTCAGGTTATCAACGGTGGGAAAGCTCTTCACTTCCACAAGTTCAGCATCAGTCCAGAGCGCTCAGCAGCTGAGAAGGAGTGGTCTGTGATTGCTATCAGTAAACGGGGAGGTATGTCTGAGACTTTTTTCTTACAGATCACATCAGCAAATATATCTAAAACAGTTTCTAGTCAGTTGTTCACTTATACTGGTTTCCGACCACAATTCCAAGCGAGTGAAAAATGGCTGTGAAGTACGTATCCACAAGTGCCCCATCACTTGAGAAATGCTAGATTTACTCTTCAAATTACATACTGATGAGAAAAATGACATCGTTTTGCAAATTTACTATGATAAAGTGGATGAAGACAAGAGTATTTGTGCCTGAAAGACCCAAGAGTGATTACGAAGAGAAAAACAAGCGAGCATGTGGTGCTAACAGTATCAAACAGACTGTGTATAAGGAATCGGAAGGACTTTTTGATTACTTCAACTTCAGTTGTGTTTCCATCAAAGGATTTATAAATTACGGAAGAAGGTCCAAGAAACACAGTAAGCCATGAGTTTTCTTTATTGATGTTTGCAACCAAGTTTAAATAATGTTTCTATTGTTTTGGTGGCTTTTTTAAATGAATCTTTGGGAGAAAAAAAAAGGCTATAAAGCCGCGTCAGCCGGGCGTCACGAGCTAGGAGCCATGCGTCCATTTTGAGTTAAAAAGACCACAAACAATACCTACAACAAGCAGCAAACCATCTGGCACCATAAACACAGTATAAGGGAAGTAACTCAAAAAGATTGAACTTTTGAATGTAAGAGTTCCTTACCTTAGACTATTAGCCATTCCCCGCAAATAAACTGTCAAACGTCTATTTTAAACTTATTTTATACTTTATGTATATTTCTTGGCATGGGAACTTTATTAAAAAATTATTTTTTAGGTATCATTTTTATGTTTAAAAAAATCCTTTCATAATACTTGTTCATGCATGAACACAGTTTTGTTAAGTTTATTATTTAACAAAATGAGTTGTGTGTCTGTTGGCAGAAAACTTGAATGAAGGATTGGCATTGCTGCTGGGATCGCAGTACTTGTTTATGCATGAACAGAGTTGTGTTAAGCTAACCATTGGGTGTATGTTGGCAGAAAACTCCTACGTGGGACTGGCAGTGCTGCTGGGAAAGACCATGACTATTTCTCTGCATCTGCGACATCAAAGCACACCCACTACCCCCCAACCAGGTGTGGAAGCTGCTCCCCATGTGTCTGATCGAGGAGACCAAGTACCTACATTAAAACCCCTGGCAAGCATGAGTACCTCACGCTGTGCTTTTGGACTCTGTGTGTTGAGCGACAGCATTGTGGTGATTGGTACGTAGCTTATTTTGGGCTTTGCATTATCTGTTTGCTAAGCTGGCAGGGACTTCAGGATAAACTGCTGCATGCAGACTGTCATTCAGCACTCTTCTTGCTGACCAGCATCATTGCTTCTAAGATTATGGTCCTTTCTGTTCCTTCAATCTCTGAGATGGTGGGAAATAGCTTGCTCTGTAAAGTGCACATTCTGTATGGCAACATCCACCCTCTGGGTTTGGAGTTTCCATTGCTTCCTTTGAGGCTCCACAGTATGATTGAGAAATACAGTAAAAACACAACAGATCTTTGTTCCAGCAGCTGTCACTGCTCAAAACTGTAGGTAGAACAATGGTTTATAGCAGGTCCGCATAATGAGGCATGGGAAAGCTATACTTCATTTGCCAGCTAGCATCTAAGAATTTCCTGCTGGGAAAAGAGTACCTTTCAGCTGAAATGACCAGAAGCCTGATTATGTTATGAAAATTATATTTGGAAGAAAAACTTTTTTATAGGGACTAAATAACTGATGACTGCTCCCACGACTTTGGGGAACCTACTGTATGTGCATGCACACATTTGTATATCTGTGTTTGAGAAAGAGAGAGGGTAAAAAGATATATTTTCTTTCCCCACCAGTTGAAATAAATTGTTTCATACATAATTACATAATTTTTTAAAAATGCATATGACATCTAGATGTTTCTTGAATGGAACATTAATCATCTCTCTTACACTTGCACTTTGCTTTAGGTGGTTATGACCGAGGACAGTGCCTTCTCTCGGTTGAAGTGTACAGCATAAAAGAAGACCGCTGGTCACAGCTGCCTAGTTTGAAGAGTCCTAGAGCAAGATTTGGGGCGGCTGCCATTGGTGATCGATTGTACGCTATAGGAGGATCAGACGGCACACAGGACCTAGACTCCGTGCATTGTCTCGATCTATCCACCAACAAGTGGAAAGCCATTCCATCCCTCAACATTGCCAGATCATCAGTGGGTAAGTTACTGCGGCATTTGGTAAACATATTTCTTGTCACAATACTGTACCATCAACCAGAGTGCTACATTCTCAAGTTAGCAATCCCAAACCGCACCTTCTACACAAGAATTTGTGTATACAAACCCTGGTAAGGCCTCTCTGCACATGGCCACTCCCTGTCCTGGCGGGCCGCATGCAACACACACACACACACACCCCCCCAGCCCCCAGCCTTATGCTCGCAGGTCATGGCTTTATGACTCTCTGCCTCCGGCAAGCCCACTACTGGCTGCACAGTCATACCTCAGCCTACTAGTGTTGGCTGCATGTGCACCTATGGCAGGTACACTTCAGTGGTCACACCTGGACCACTTTGAGATGGCCACCCACCACCAGCTTGAACTGTGCACTGTGCTGGACTCTGCTGTCATGGCCCTTGACCAGGCCATTTACAAACCGGGCACTGGGTTCCGACGCGATGCAGACTACTCCCCCTCACGTATCTGCTTCAGAGCCATAGCCGGTGCACTGAAGCCACATGGCTGTCCTCTTTGCTGCCTACGACAAGCGCATGGGTGGCCTTGGTGGGTCTCATCCGGGGAGGGTCAAGCGTCCTGCACTAGGTCCCACCCCACTGGTGAGCTTGACTCACTCCCCCTGCCCCCAGGGGCAGGTCTGGCTGGGGTCGTGGCAGAGGTAGACCTCCGTGCCTCCCCCAGCACCCCCCCTCCCCCCAACTCAGCCAGCCGCGGTGGAAGAAGTCCGCTCCTCCCCGGGTTTTTACTGTCGGCTGTTCACTGTGCCCAAGGCAACTGTTGCGTTTTTTCCACTCCTCGACCTGTCTCCCCTCAACTGCTTTCTGCGAAGGGTGCGTTTTTGCATGGAAACACCTGCGGCATTCCTGCGTATCTCATACCGGGGGACTTTGTCACGTCCTTGATGTGACGGATGCCTACTTTCATGTACTTATCCACCCTGCGCACTGGAAGTGGCTTCGTTTCGTGTGGTGGCAGATTTCCCTATAGGCATTGGCCCTTAAGACAGTTTTCCTAATCATGCTCACTTCCAGCGGGTGAGCCAGCAAGAAGCACACCCCCCTACGGTCTTGCCACGGATGTCAGGACCGAACGTGACGGCTTTGATTTTATGTCCTTTCTCCCAGAGTTTCGAGCAAGAAAAAACGGCTGGGTGGCCCCTTGGCTCAGTCTTGGTCAAATCCATGTCTACGGTGCTTGTGCAGTCAGACCCTGACTGGTTGGATTGCCCGGTTTGCTCGTTGCATGAGTTCAGGTGTCGCACATCAACCTTGCGCACTAACACCCAGAGACGACTGTTCCTCTCGCTGCGGTCTGGTCGCACTCATGACTTCTTGAAAGCTAGGAATTCTCACTGGGTACAATCTGTTATCCAGAGAGCCTACTCCTCGGTGGAAACCAGTGGGAGTTGCACTCCAGTCCCTCTGTCAACAGCCCAAACGCATGAAGTAAGGGCATGGACCACATCACTTGCTGCATCACAGTCAACTACGCTAAGTAACTTTTTGGCAGCTGCCTATTGGAGGTCTGAAGACTCGATTATCAATTTTTATCTCCGGGATATTTCAGCCTCTGGAAAGGATGGGCACTTTAGGGTGGGTGCTGCTGTGGTCGCCCAGCACCTTTGGCGTGCTACCTCCTCCCAACCCGGGTAAGATAAGTTTTGTATTTTTCACCCACCTCCCTTCTGTGCTCGTCACCACTTTGGGTCAAGATACAGTAATGTGACGAGAAAATGCACATTTCTTAAATTTGAGTTTCTTGTCACAATACTGTACCATGACCCATCATGAGCCCACCCTCCTCCCTGCTGTTCTTTTCTGGGCTTGTGTAAATCACCTTGATTTGGTCATTGAGTAGTTTGCATGGGGTGATGCACAGGGAGTGCGAATGCGCAAAGGGAGCCTTTTCAGATTTTGTATACAAAAATTTTTTGTGGGAGGTGCGGTTTGGGATCGCTGACTTTAGAATTTAGCATTTAGGTCGTGGTAGGTATTAGTAAAAAAAAAAACAAACTCAAATTTAACTAGAAATTTGTATTTTTATGGATGAATCAGAGCTGAACAAAACATTGTTGAATCAGATCAATGCACTAAGACCAGTGGAAAATGTCAGGTTTATGTTTGTTTATTTTACAGTTTCCAATTAGAATGTTTACTGGTACATACTAATATCAAATCTTAACATAATTTGTAATCAGCTAGCACCCAGAGAGAAAATCAAAATTGGGAGATAGAAAAGATATTAAACAATATTCTTGCAAACATAATCCTTGGCCATTGCGCACACCATTTCTAATGTTTTCTGGACTGAAATTTTTGTGCGAAACGTCTGACATTATCAGTCCAAGTTCACTTATTGAATAGATTGTAATTGTCAGCTGGTTATAAGTTGTCATGCTTCACTGGTCTTTTTCACTTGCTTTACAGGTGCTGCGGAACTAAACGGAAACTTGTACTGTGTTGGAGGCAGCGAGGGTCAAAGGAGCCTGGCCTCTTGCGAGATGTATGATGCTCAGAAGGGAACCTGGACTTTGATAGCACCTCTGAACATAGGTCAGACATACGAAACTAGCTGTATTAATATTATTCAGTATTATCTTTAGTGTTATGCATTTAATTTACAAAAGATGAACGTCATGTGGCTCAACAGTGATTATCAGCAAAGTGGTGAGAGTGCACATTTGATCTGCATGTAACACCTCTTGATATACAGATGTTTGGCACCATGTGCTCATTGACAAAAGTGCCATACTTTAATAAACAACAGCTATATGAAACAATTTCAGTGCATCTGGAATATTTTGAAATCAAGGGCCAAAATGACCCTCTACCCTGAAATCTAAGGGTCATTTTTTTAAAACAAGGCAGTGGTCAACCTACAAATCTCAGCATTGTTCTTGATTTTTTTTTAATTTGCGCTTTAATTACCCCTGATTGTGTGTTATCTGGATCTCCAAAATTTGTGCGCATGGTTGATGCATTTTTATGCAATGATTTATGTGTATCTTGGTTTGTTATTTGCATAGCTCGCTGTCAAGCTGCAGTCACCACCTTTGGAGAAAGTCTCGTGGCAGCAGGAGGCACAGATGGGTGGCACTGCCTGTCCTCGGTAGAAATCTATGACCCCAGCACCAATACTTGGACCATCATTGCATCCCCACTCAACAGTGCACGTCGTGGGGCAGGCATTGCTGTTTTTGGCAGTCAGTATTGTTTGACTTTCTGCTTTCACTCTTCAGTCACATTTATTTATTTTTGGTTATGTGCAGGTCTCTTCCTTCACTAATTACAATATTCTCCACAAAGCTTGTGTTAGTTTAAAATGTCCAAACAGGTTGGATTTTGGTGGGAAATTGTACTGAAGAGAGAAGGTTTGAGGGTGTGTCTGTGACACTCATTTAAGGTTTTTTTTTTTTTTTTTGCTTTGTAGACAAGCTCTGGCTCCTCGGAGGAAGTGATGGTGTCAGCTCCCTGCGGTCAACAGAGTTTTATGATGAGGAATCTGAAACCTGGACGTATGGACCTCAGCTGAATATGCCCCGTGCCAATGTGTCTGCGGCAAGTCTGCAAGGCAGTCTGTATGCCCTTGGTGGATTTTCTGGGAAAAAGTTCCTGAACACTATCGAAGTTCTGGGACAGGGCAGACACCAATGGTGTGGGTTTTTGCCCCTGAAAAAGCAGAACAGCCATGACCCCCCCAAAGCTCCAGAGAATGCAACAGGTTAGTGGACCTGAAGTCCAATGGGGAGGGAGAAGTAGAGGGGGAAGAGAATAGAGAGAAGGCTTGGTCTTGAACGGAGGAAACATTGGGACGCCTCTGTACTGTGCATGTTATGATATACTAAAATGCTGTGAGTGATCCATTTCTTTCTCAAGGACATTTAATGACCAAAAAAGTATGTGAGGTGCTGTGTTTGTAATTATGACCTGAAGCTGCTCATTTGAAAGGCAAGTTGGTCCTTAACAAATACACTTGCTACATGAGCATGGATCTTGAAGATTGAGTTCTGAGACGATTCCTCTTATGTCATCAGGTGCAGAGGACTCACAGCAGAAGGACGTCACTTCCAGCACCCTGTCTTGAAACTGGTTTGTTGGCCACCAGCAGTGGCATTAGGAATCCCACCCAACCTTCTGTTTGTGTGTTCAGTACTGGAACTTGGACACTAATTCCTCCCCTCCCCCTGATCATATGGAGTGCGTCCAGATGTGTCATCTGGAGAAATAAGCTGGGCAAGAGAGAAGATGGCAGCAAAATACGGGGAAGGGGAGCAGCAGGCCGAGGGCTGACCCGCTTTTTCTTTTTTAAAAACCAAAGTCTGCCATGAAATGGTTTGTTGATTGCTGCAGTGACGCCATTTGCAAAGTTGACAGTGCTACAGAAGATTTTCAAATGATACGTGATTTTGTGCATTTATGTGCATGCTGCATGGATGTGTGTGTGTGTGTGTTGCCTGCATGTGCACAGGAGAGATTCCATGTGTTAATGTGTTTTGCATGACAAAATTAAAAATATTTATCAGACAAGCCATTTTGTCTGATAAATGTTTGGTCCCTTGCACTCTGCGAGTGGCTTTAAGCATGTTGAGAGATTTTTGCATGAAATTTACACATGCCGTGAAAGGCTTCTGGCCTTGCTCATTTATTTTTTAAAAAGGAAATATTTACAATATGAAACTTTTTGTATTAGTTAACCCATGTATGTTCTGAAGGAGATGGATTTTACTTTTTACTACCCTGTCTTCATGTCTGAAGTGATGTTGGAAGATGCATTTGTCATAGCCATTATAGAGGAAAGTGGATGCTATTTTGAAGTGTGTAACTATTACTGTACCCTTAGCACAAGCCAGACTGTGGCCACTAAAATCTGTTCAAAAATAAAACACCTCAAATTCGCCCCCAAAATCTTACCCTTAGACTTGTCTTCAGCGGCACTTACTGGAGTTTTGTGGTTCATTTCACCCAGTGAATTTCTTGCCCTTCATGTCTTCAGTTCCACACTCCCACATATACTAGTGACTATCACACAAGACATTTTTATTGGTTCTTTTTGATCCTTGCTTTTTTGCATTTGCTGTTTGTGTTCCTTAACTAAATTTAGATTTAGTTCAGATGCTTCTTGTATCAAAGAACATCCTGAGATCACCTGCAATTTTTTAAGTATTAAGAAGAGTAGATAAACGCATCGTTAACCTAGGGCCATCATAAATATGGCTTGAAGCTATGGTTTTGGTTAAAGATATACCACAGCATGTTTGCACAATCTTGAATTTAAGAATTAAGATACAGCTTGGGATCATCTTGGTCGGTTCTTCTGTTCAAAGAATTACATGCAGGAATCCATTTTGTATTTCCTGCAGGTTAATAAAGTACAGATGGTGGTGTTTTCTACACTAGCCTAGGACCACTCGCCCAACTTTGATTCTGTGTCAGTGCATGTCCAAATTCATACATGATTATTCCCTCTTAAGGTGGGCATTTGTAACAAGGTGTGTGGTTTACACCCAGCTAATGGTCTAGTCCAAAACTGCTGTTCATAAGCATATTGGAGTATATTTGGGGGTCATAAACTGTGGAGGCATTTGGGGGTTTTGTTTTAATGAATGTAATGGAATGAGTTCATGGTTTTGATCTGATCTGTGCTGTGTGATGGAATGTTTTTTCAGAGATTTTTGTTAAGGGGATACTGTTTTGCACAGGTATCAACGACTATGACAGCTTATGTTACAAGACTATTACCTCGACATTTTAGCTTTGCGTGCAGTGTTCATGACCCATAAATTTAATGCAACTTTTGCTTTTTGTGGGTTTTTTAAAAATTCTGTCTTGGAATTATTTAGATTTGTTGGTGAGTGATTTCCAGGCACATCGAGTTTCTTTACTGTGTTTATTTGTGTTTGGCCAGCACAAAGTTGTAAGAGGTACATAACTACTAGTTCTGTAGAACCCTGGAGCTGCATGTGGGATACTTTTGCATGATGTTGCTTCTCTCCCTGTCTGCAAAATGCAAGAGAACATGTTCTCCATCTCCAGAAAGATTGACAGAATTGGGGTGATGGGTCAGCTAAATGAGAGACCATCCGAGCTGAGCATTCTTGCCTTCAAAAAGTGCTGTTAGGCAGTGAGCTTCTGTCACCAACCCTGAAATTTCAGGGTGAAGTTTTTCTTTTAGTGTAGGTGTAAAGCTCATCCTTGATCAGCTCGGGTGTTGATGGTTGCTTGCACAAAAGAGCGCAGGGAAAGAAATGGAAAGGCTGTCATCTCTAGCCTGTGTGAACTCCATATCTCTGGGAGTCTTGGTCTGTACAGAATTGATATGCACACAAATGTTCAGCTACATGGCTTATTCACAAGTGTTCTTGAGTGTTCTGCACTTTATTTACCTTTCTTCCTGATGGGCAAACATAAATTGGAATCGAATGGCAGCCTCTAACAAAATAAAGTATTGCACAAAATGCGAATGGACTTTGTTTTCTTACATGTGAGCATGTAAACCATATTTTGGCCAAGGGTTGGGGGCATAAGATTTCACACATCCCCTCCCCTAACAACGCATATGTAAAGCAGTCCACAAAAAGGTCAGCAATTCAATAAGGTGTGGACAAAATCCTGGATGAAGCTGGCATGTTACTGGTGTGCACCTGGGCTGGCTTGCATGGGTGTTCTTTGTCTTAAAAGGGTTCCTGACCTTACCAGCGACCATGTTCAAAAACAGGCATGCACGAGCGTTCGTAACCCTATGACCGTTTCTAAACATGGTCGTAACTTTACGCTCGCTAGTCCCCAGCCTTAGGGAATGTTCTTAGCCCAAAGTGGTCGTAAAGTTGCTGCCATGGACTCGCGTGATCTTCAGCTTGAAGTCCCGTGGCGGCTGCTACTTAAGTCGTCTGCACCTGTCCAGAGAGAATTGAGCTGTTTCGGGAGATTACTTTTTAGTGAATGTCAAGTTTGAAGATCAGAAATTTCTAAACACATACTCCAAACTTTAAAAAAAAATCCGAAAGGTTATACGGCGTCCTGACGCTACACTGGACTTGAATTCCACGGTGAGCCCCACTAATAACTGGTAGGCGATTGGCTGCCTACAATTAACAGCTGTTGGATTAGTTCTACGAGTGGAAAACACAGGGTCAATGACCAGCATACTGTAAGGCTGACCGGGGACTTGAGGATAATAGCGAATGTGCCCAGCTCGAGTAACACCAAGCAACATCAGAAGTCTGTCCAGTCAGCGTCCAGTACCCGGGTAGCGCCAAACTGGCGACACCCATGAGGATGCCTGGCATGCTTCCCTTCTGGATAGAAGCAGGTCGTGCCAGCCACAGGGAGGAAGGCTAGGATGGAAAGATGAGAAAGCTCACGATACCCTTTTTCTGGGCTGGGCTGCCTCTAGAGCAGAGTTTAGGGTGGAGAGCTAAGAAAGCTTATGATGCCCCTTGAAGGAGCTAGGAACCGCGAGAGAGCTCAGAAAGTTATGATGAGGGAAGAGAGGATACAGTTGGATAGAAGAATAGCAAGCAGTGGTCCTAGCATGTAACAGGCACTTGGCCAGTCAACTATGATGCAGCCTGTAACCTGTAGTAGAATTTCGACCAGCCATGATGCAGTCTGTAAGCTGTAGTAGAATCTCGACCAACCATGATGCAGCCTGTAAGCTGTAGTAGAATCTCGACCAACCATGATGCAGCCTGTAAGCTGTAGTAGAATCTCGACCAACCATGATGCAGCCTGTAAGCTGTAGTAGAATCTCGACTAACCATGATGCAGTCTGTAAGCTGTAGTAGAATCTCGACCAACCATGATGCAGCCTGTAAGCTGTAGTAGAATCTCGACCAACCATGATGCAGCCTGTAACCTGTAGTAGAATCTCGACTAACCATGATGCAGCCTGTAAGCTGTAGTAGAATCTCGACCAACCATGATGCAGTCTGTAAGC
>SMGT01004424.1:67346-81075 GCA_004794575.1 Lanistes nyassanus | reverse complement strand
TACTGAGATGCTGTAGCTTGTTATCGTTACCATTATTATTATTACTGAGATGCTGTAGCTTGTTATCATTACCATTATTATTTATTAAGATGGAAATAAAGATCCAGACGCTGCAGCTGGGAACTAGTTAAATGAAGAAACTAATTTTGAAGTGGGAGACATTAAGACAACTTGGCTGCCTTTTGTTCTCAAATGCTTTCTTTCATCTTGACATTTTTGTTTTCTGTTTATCGTGCTCTCTTTCAACAGACGGAACCTTGGAGGGAAGCTGGGTGCCTCGCTGATGGAAGAGCTGGGAGTACAGAACATGGGGGACCTGTGTAGGTTTTCGCTACAGGAATTACAGACCTGCTACGGGAACAAGACAGGGTGAGCATTGATGGTTTAACTTTTGGACAGCATCCCATCCACTTGGGTGATCATTTGCTGGTTGAGGTTTGATTAACTATGCTGATACAGTAGAAGCCCTGAAATACGGCCATTCATTCATGACTCCCTGTCATTTGCAACTGAAACTTTTGTGACCTACAACGTTCTGTCTTTATCCATCTTCTCATTTGTGACGGCCCCTCAAATGGGACTTTATGATGGACCATTTAGGGCTTTTTACAACTGTAACTCAATTTTAAAATATAGGTGGGATCTTCTTGCGGGTGGAGATTATTCAAGAGCTTTGTCATCACTGTCGGTCTCTCACACCTATGGCAGAGAAAATAATTGGCAGGTTTCATGGTGTTCAGTTGTCGGATTGACCGTTCTAAACGTGACGTGATTTCCAGCGGAGTGCGCTAATTCTCCAAATTGTTCTTAGTTACTAAGCAAGAATGACGTATTAAGAATAAAATTCAAATTTTTTCTGTTCTTTTTGTTTTTATTTTGGGGATGTGTTCGTTAAAGAGTGAAAGAATCTTGATCGATGCCATTTCCTTCCAATTGCACACAGCCAAGATAGTCACAAATTAAAAGAATTCAGTGCACTTGATTTAAATTTAGTGACCATGCCCAAGTTCAAGGTTAAAACTACACATATCTTAACTAAAAAACAGAAGGTTTACTAAAAATGAAGCATTTAATAGTATGCACAACATTTGATTCAAAGTTCAGAAGTTGTCTTAAAAAGCACAGTTTGTTAAAAAATGTCAGTGGGCTATGGGCTATGTGCACATGCATTAAATTGTTGATAGCAACTGGAAAACTTGAATGTAGATATGGAGACAGACTAAAGTCTTGAACATCAATAGCCCAACAGATGGGAATTTTGCACAAAAAATTACTGACAGACAGTAGACTGTGGACATCAGTTCTTCTCAAGCAAATGATGTGTGATGAGTGGACCTTACCTTTTCTTTTTTAATCAAAAAACTTAACCCTAACACTGACGACTGCATATCATCAGAGGATATCACCATAATTACATCAACTGGATGTTGTACATGCTCACTAAGGAATGACAATTCTTTCTAATGGACATTCTCGTCAACAGACTCTGGCTATTTCAAGCCAGCCAAGGATTTGACTATGAACCGGTGTCTGCTCGACAGCTGCCCAAGTCTATCGGCTGCAGCAAAATGTTCCGTGGCAAAGAGCGCTTGGATTCAAAGGAGAAGGTCATCAATACATAATGAAATGGACGTCTCTTGGTGCACTGTCTTATTTCAAGCTATGACACTAGCAAAACACTAGCAAAACAAGATTACAGAGGAAGAAAGTATATGACTTGGAGATGAACGCAGGGATGGGGAGAAAATTTTAGCCCATGGCACTAGGAGTCTTGCCAGACCATTAAAAATAAACTAGCCTGCTGGGTGATTTTTATATTTTTATTTAAGAGGAGTTGGGGGATGGTGAACTGTTGCAGGTATTAAGAGTTCGTGCCTACGTACCTGATGACTAGAATACTTCATGCATATGGACACTTGTGTTAAAACCTCTCCTAAATAATACAAAATTTCCATCACCATTGAGGTTTCACTGTACTTGCTTAATTTTGTCAGCAGATTCCCTTTAAAATAGATTACAAAGACAGACTCGTGCACACCCCCCCAAAAAACCCTCCACCCACCAACCCATCCAAAAAACAAAATCCCCAAGCTGAGGTAGCAGAAATTTCAGTGGACTAGTTGATTTTGAAAGCTACAACCCCATTGGGGTCATGAAAATTTTGAAACCCCCCCCCACCCCAGTAAATGGCTAGTTGAAATGTGCAATTTTTTTTGATGGACAGGTCACTTTGAATTACAGGAAAGATACACATAGTAAAAGGATATGTCACATGGTTCCCAATCTGCTAACTGCCTGATAGTGACTATTTGCCGTATAGAAAACGTAGATTGGGATACTGGTATAGTGTGCCAAGATGACTCTACATGTCAGATTGTTTCCAGTTCCCTTGCTGCTCGATATGTAGTGAATATTTGTGAAGGGTCAGCTTGAACTAGGTTAACATTGTGCCTGCACATCTCTGCAGGTTCGATATTGGATTGAACAGCTGGCAAAAGAAGTGGCTGAACGTCTGGTTAAAGACCAGGAGAATGTGAGTGAATGTGTAAAAGACCTTAGAATGTGAATGAATGGAATTGTCTCTGGTTTGAGCATATTTGCAGGATGTATCGCATTTTTCTTCTCACTTCTGTAGGGGTGTGTGCACACAATATGCTGACTCTTTCTCTCTGTCTCTCTCTCTCACCATCACACCTCCACTCACCCTCCTCTCTCTCACCATCACACCTCCACTCACCCTCCTGTCTCTCTCACCATCACACCTCCACTCACCCTCCTGTCTCTTGCACCATCACACCTCCACTCACCCTCCTGTCTCTCACCATCACACCTCCACTCACCCTCCTGTCTCTCTCTCTCTCTCTCACCATCACACCTCCACTCACCCTCCTGTCTCTCTCTCTCTCTCACCATCACACCTCCACTCATCCTCCTGTCTCTTGCTCTCTCACCATCACACCTCCACTCACCCTCCTGTCTCTCACCATCACACCTCCACTCACCCTCCTGTCTCTCACCAGGCAAACAAGGGATGGGTGCATTCGGCTTTCACTCGACTCCACAAAGTGTTGTACTGATCCACAAATCTACAGTCAGGTTCCTACTTCAACAGTGAAACTGACATGTCCACACGCATAGCACCACTACCATGTCTGCGACACTCACACATGCACAACGGGGCAGTTGTTAAGTGGGTGTCATAGGTATGAGAGGAGGGTACAGAGGCAGGTTGTTCCTGACATTTTAACGTAAGGCTAAAAGATCTCAAGCAGATTTTGGGGGTTACATTTTTTTTCTGTGCATTAGAGACGGCGGTCTTGTCTTCAGCTTCCATTCAGTATTTAATGTCTGTGAATTCTGCTCTTGATGCCCAGAATAAAAGGACTGCCAAAACTTTGACAGTCTTTTTCCAACACGAGGGAGAGCCAACCTCTGTTAGTGGCAGTCGAGCATGTGCACTGGTGTCGTACAACTGCAGGAAGATGACGGAGACAGCCTTCAGTTTGTTGCAGAAACTCAACACGTGTAGTGCACAGCAGGCTGCTTGGTAAGTCTGTCTTTATTCTGTACAAACTTTTTGTGGCTAACACAATAGTGTCCTCAGGAATATTATTGATACGTGTACCTACACGACAGGCTGGAAGTATGCTAAAGTGGTTGACATGAGGTAGGCCCCCGTACAACGGGTCATTTACAGGTGGTGTAGTGGGGACATCGTGCAAACTGAAAGTTCCACACCGACCATGTCTAGTTGTCCTTTTACCAGCCCCAGTTGCCAGAACAGTTGATTGGCGGTTGGCTGCCTTGTGGACAATGCTCTCTCTAAGCTTCCTTGGGTGATGTGCCGTGAAAGTTGCAAGTGGAAGACTGCAGTAACTAAATCCAGTCGTGCAGCGAGTTAGCAATATTTGTCGTGAGTACATGCGTTTATTCCTGTTCTGCAGGAGGCCAGCTATGACCATGCTGGGCTTGTCAGCCAGCAAGTTTGAAGCTCAGACTGCAGCTCACCAAGACATATCCACCCTTCTGGCTTCTGCAGCTGCTCGAGGCACTGTTTCCTCGGAGAAATGCCCTCCCTCATGCAAAACCAGCCAGGTTGTCCACAGAGGTCATGTGCAGAGCCACCACACTTCCACTCCTAGCGCTTCCACCAGCTCACTTGTATGGTCTGCTGAAAGCACAAGTGAACACCTTGACCCCCTTCTAGCAAGAGATGCACACAGTACAGCATGCTGTTCTGCTACTCCATGCTGGACAGACAACCCAGTCTTGGAAGCCACAAACTCTGCGGCAGGAACTGTAAAGAAACCTGCTTCTCGGATTGGATTTTTTGCAAGCAGGCAAGCTAAACTTGCTTTCTCTTCGGTCCCAAGAGCAGTGTCAGTGTCATCTGTCGGTACTGTGAATGACAGCGAGAGGCCTGTTATAAAGAGTGAGACACAAATATGCGATATTAAGCGAGACAACTTCATGGTACAGCCAAGCAATGGTCTGTCTGCCTGTGAAAAGACAGATGCAGGTGATGAACATTTAGTCTCTGAAGAAGTTCTGAACAATGCTGGTGCTGAAGATAGCTGCTGTTCACAAAAGGTCAGCAGTAATAAAATTATATGTCATATGGAGTTACCAGAAGCGAATAGAACAAACAGGCATGGGCAGGCCTCTACATGCCTCCCATCAGTCAGAGGGGAGGGGTGTGATTTGGACAGGGTGGATCAGACCAAAACTGCGATACCCAGCATGTGTGAAGAAACAACATACATTAGTTACACCCGGCCACATGACGGAGGTGTCTGTGTCCTGTCCACTACAGATTGTGAGCAGACCAGAGCTGAGAAAGCATCGGACAGTCCGACTCCATCCAACACGGCCTGCAAAGATGATGACCCTGACACAATGGTCTGTGACAAATGTGGCCAGAGTGTTACCGCATGGGAGATGCCAGAGCATTCGGATTATCACTTTGCCGTTGAGCTTCAAAACAGCTGCCAGAGTTTGAACACGCTGTCAAGTGCAGCTGGCGGTTCTCGTCACAAGAACATTGTGCAGACCACGCGAGTTGGTGAGAAGCGAAAATGTAGCAAGTCAAGCAAATCGGGAAGAAACAGTAAACTGGCAAAAGGAGAGACTCGCCATCAGACGCTGTTATCTTTCTTTTCTAAAAGTAAAACATAACCTTTTGTTTGTGGTTGTTATTATAATATAGATGATGAGCTTATGGTAGATTACATCATAATATAGATGGCGGTAGATTATTTTGAAAACTGGTTGTCACACACCACCGGTCACTCTACACTCACCAAGCAACCAAGGGTGTGTGGGGCATGTTCGTCTTGCATACGACTCCTTACAAATACAAGACAAGATGATGTAGTTTTCCTAAAAGGACCTGGCCTTATTATTAAACTACACGCTCGCACTCACTCTCTGATACTCACACACTTATCATCCCTTATGTACACAGCGGCTTTCAACTAAACTGCCACAAATCACAGCACGTGTACACAAACTAGCTTACTAACATCACGACTCTGCTCACTCTCATCTATCGAAAATATCACAATACTAACCAATCGCGGCTCCTCGCATTGTTAACACAAAAAGGTCAAATCTCCACGTGATCAATGTTCTGAGCCAGTCAATCTTTCTAGTCGCTTACTGTTCTTAAAGTATCTGGTTCTCCTTCACCTTAAGTGTTTTCACAAAGGATTTCAAAATGTTGTCACACAGACTTGCTACCAAAAGTAATTATCCACAAAGGGATTTCAGAGTGTTGTAAATTGGACAGTCTCTTTAAAACTCTTTACTACTAAGCATTTTCTCTAGGTTCTCCGACCTAACGGATGTCCTTTACAATAATTATGCTGGATTGTCAGAGCTCATGCAAAATAAACATGGGTTACAAAATAGAAAAAACTCCCATGAAGTGGTTTGGCCTGCCTCCTGTCTTGGCAGAAGGGTTTACACACAAAAACCAGGCCGATCTTCCTTCTGCCTCCCATTGCAGATGAAGCCTTCTGCTACGGTGTCTTGGCATTTGTGGTATTACACTGTCCTTCTCTCGCTATGTTGGGGGGGGTCCTTCATTCCATCTGCACTGTTCTCTCATCGTTGTCAGTCTCCTGACTTGCAAACTGAGCGTGTCTTCTCCAAACGTGGGTTGACCGATGCTCAGCGCTCTAAATTTAGTGCTTCGTCATCACTCGGTAGTCAAACTAGTATCTCACCAGCGTATCTGTAGTTACATGGCACATTTCCATGACAGTGGTCCACTGCTTATGTTCGTGATTGTTATGGATAAGAATATGTAACACTGTGCCTATAAATACCCGTTTTAACCACCCTGCTTATGATTGTAAATAGGTAAACTCTAAAGTTCTCCTTTTGATTGTGAATATAGAAACTCTAATCCACTGCTCTTGATTTGGATTAATATCTGTTATGGTCTGTTCATGATTTGCAATTATTGACTGTGATAGTGGTATTTGCACATATTTATTATAAATTATGTACTATATATATATATATCAACAAGTGACTTGATGTGTTGTCAATACCTTTTGCTTACAAGGAAGGCTGCTGAACCTGTAATGAATATGGTTGCTGGTTATAATTTACAGGTGTGTGTGGGTGGGTGTGTGGGTGGGTGTGTGGGGGTGTGTGGGTGGGTGTGGGTGTGCATGGCATTTGGATTAAAGTAGTATCAGTTTTACTGGATTTGCATGATCAAAGGGCCTCCTCCATTGTTACCATTGACTGGCTGACATCATGGATGGGGGAAGGTATGCATTCTGCCCATTTCCATGTCCTGCCATCCAGATGCTTCTTGTCTCAACTTGCATGCCATCCAGACGTTGCTTGTCTCAACGTGCATGCCATCCAGACATTGCTTGTCTCAACTTGCATGCCATCCAGTTAGGTGCCAGGCTCTGGGAGAGTGTGGGTTCTCTGCTCAAGCAGTGGACAGAATGCTATGAGCTTGATGCCCCTCCACCTTAGCTCTATCACCGTACGTCGCTGGTACCCAGGTGCACTATGGGACAGTTGGCCAAGTTCTTTTTGCATTTGGTTTAGGATTGCTACCTAGCCTCAGTGTTGATACATGGGTACAGGCTGGAAAAAACATGGATCTACTGGAACTGGGAGACCCAGCCCAGGGGCAGACAGTGAGGTCTCCCTCCTGTTTGACAACTTTACCTTGGAGAGAACTACAATGCTTACACTCTTCCCCAAGTGGTGAGTTCTTGTCACCATTTGTCGGGTATGGACAGATCAGGGGAGGCAACCTGTGTATGTCTCCACCATGTAAGGTAACAGCACAGTGTACCTTGTTTACCAAACTAATTTTACCTACATAAAAGTTTCCTTTTACAGGCGAGATAAACAATAGACATGCATTCCCCCTAGCATCTTGCTATTCACTCACTGGTACCCTGGTGCGAGCCAAATAATAACAAGGAAATAATAACAAAACAACTCTTTTATTTATAATCTTGGTTGAGTGAACAGGATTGAGGCATAGCTTAACAAAAACTTGGGTGTGAACAACAAATTTGACAGCCACATAAAATAGAACACAAGGCCAGCAGAATATAATCTAGATTAAATTATGTTTCCATGAGAACCTAACTCTGTGTACCATTTCTATTACCGTCATTAACGTCTAACGTTTCCCCCAGTACAAGATACTGTTACACCCGACTGCATTGAGCATTTAGTGCATGTCTTTATCCAAGCCCTGTCCTTCAAACTTTGGACACACTAATCCTATTTCACCCCGAAGACCTCACATCTAACCTGTTTGGCAGAAGGGCATTATGTAGGCAGCAGACAGCATGAAGTCAGCAGATTTTTGCATACATTAACATAGACATAATAACACAGTCAGCAAGCAGCCCCCCATGAAATATCACCAACTCCCTTTATAGTAAAGAAGCCAACCTTTTAAAACTGAACAACAGCACACAAAGAAAAACAAAACACTTCTCTGGTATTTGCCATCTCTAAGCTCCCTGTTCATATATATATTTACAAAACCACACCAAAACAAATCTATGCATCTTACAATTGATAATCACAGGAACAACCTGTCAGTATTAGAGCATCTCAGATGTGTTATTCTGTACATAAAAATGACATTTCATCATTTTGTACTTGTATTGCAGCAATGTACACATTCCAAATAATTAGCAACTGCCATATCAAAATCTGATCACACAAAGATGTATTTAAATAGCAATGTCAAAAAGTTTATGCAGCCAGTGGCATAACCATATGCTAAAAAGATGTAAATGACAAGAATTATGCATGACAAGTTAAAATAATAAACATAAAGAACTTACGATCAGCAATACATAGTGCAAGCACTTGCCTAAATATTCACATGAAATAAAATTTTAGCAAAAGTATCAACATGTTAACAGCCTGAGCTCACAAAAATTGCACAGAATTTTAACAACAGTCGGCAGCATAGAATGAGCTGAGTTTGTGCCCTCCAATTAGATCATAACAGTGAGTGAAATGTTTCTCAAATATCTTGTATGTCAATGAATATATGACTTAAGCAGTCTTTAAGAAATATAAAAGCCTTTAAGAACTGCATGTTATGTCTTGAGCCAACATCCTCTCGCAGCATGTAGCAAGTTTAGGAAAGCAAGTCAACCTACAATGTTAAACAGTCTTTTCTATCTAAAAGATACAACAAACAGAACTGAGCCCAGAATCAGACAAACTCCTGCTGGGCTCAGTTCTTGTACTTTATTACCCCAGGCTACAGTCACCTGTTTTCTTTTCTCTTTATCTAAAAGATGAAGCGTCACCACTGCATCAAGTGACCGTGATAGCCCATGCTCTATCTCACATTGCTAGCTCCACCCTGACAGTAGCGAACTGCCTTGGAAGTTCACATTTTTCCATTTTTGGCAAGTGGTCCCACAATTTTGCCAGTCAAACTGAAGATGTTCCTCACCAACAAACATGTACAGCCAGAGTTCATTACACAGTACTGTCATCTAGTAAGAAAAATTATTTGTGGATTTTCCAGCCTGGAAAAAAACATTAAAACTTACAGACACTTTTGTGTTAAACAGTTATCACTTGCAGCCAACATTAACAGCTGCAGCGCTCCAAGCAAGCCCTTTTGGTGCCTTACTATTTAGGGCCATCTTGGTGTGACGTCCCAATGAACATGGCTTCCCATACTGGCATGTCTGTGTTTCTAAGTGCTGTGTGCGCGCGCATGCATATAGAATCCATATTCAACACTATCCATAAATGCATAGTTTACGCACATATCGTTTACTAGCCCTGATGTCCAGTTTTAGCATCTAATTGTCTCAAACATCAACTAGTGTTGAATCTTGTCAGGAGCATTAATATATACAGAAAAATATTGCTAACAGAGCAATTAACAGGTTTCATCCACAATGGCATAGTCTTCATAGCATCATTCTCTCCACCCTACCCTCTGCTCCCTCTCTTCTGCAGCCTCTAGCACACAGCAGGGTGTCTCTAGCACACAACGGGGTGTCTCTAGCACACAGCAGGCCATATCTAGCACACAGCAGGGTGTGTCTAGCACACAGCAGGGCGTCTCTAGCACACAGCAGGGTGTCTCTAGCACACAACGGGATGTCTCTAGCACACAGCAGGGTGTGTCTAGCACACAGCGGGGTGTGTCTAGCACACAGCGGGGTGTCTAGCACACAGCGGGGTGTCTAGCACACAACGGGATGTCTCTAGCACACAGCAGGGTATCTCTAGCACACAGCGGGGTGTCTCTAGCACACAGCAGGGTGTCTAGCACACAATGGGGTGTCTCTAGCACACAGCAGGGTGTCTAGCACACAGCGGGGTGTCTCTAGCACACAACGGGGTGTCTAGCACACAGCAGGGTGTCTCTAGCACACAACGGGGTGTCTAGCACACAGCGGGGTGTCTCTAGCACACAACGGGGTGTCTAGCACACAGCGGGGTGTCTCTAGCACACAACGGGGTGTCTCTGGCACACAACTTCACACAAACTCATTAAAAACTGTACCTGACTTCGTCTCGATAAAAGTCACAGGCCAAGTGGATAAAAGCCACCAGCCCTTTGGCCTGACCTCCAGCAGCAGTGCACGTGGGTTAAACTCTGTAACGGCAGGAATCAACAAGCGGGGAAGAAGGGCATGAAGGTAAGGGACATGTAGGGTAATCAACAACGGTGATCAACAAATTACAGATGAGGTTTATGTAAATGTTTATCTGTACACATAGAAAGTGGTCAGAATTTCAGTCACTAAGCTCGTCAGTTGATACCAGGCTGGCAAAGCTACACTTGGGCTAGGAGGTGTACAACCCCTCGTGATTACAGAAAAGTAAAAAAGCCATTAAAAAACTGATGTTCCCCCCCCCCAAAAAAAAATAAAATTAGCAACTTTATTTCCGTCAGCTCAGCTGCAACCTTAAAATGAAGATCACTGGGGACAATGTTTATCCCTCCTTACCACTGAACAACTTGAATCTAAAAACACTGCAATGTGAACACAAACACTAACAGACACGTGGCTGTAGTATGAGATGACAAACACACAAAAGAACTTGCTGCCTGCACAGAAAGGAGATCCCTCCAGACATGCATGTGTAAGCATAAATATGTATGCAAACAAATGAATTTCTATTTATACACACCCGCATGAGTATACACACACCTTTGTCCACATGCACATGAGCACACAATACAGTGTGCACACAAACACCCACCCACACACATGCATACGCCCTCCAACCCATGCACACACACGTGCACAGATTGTTTTGGGTAATTTAACAGTCACAACGTAGAAAAATGCCAAAGGCATAAATGTATTCCAGTAATGATCAATTACATCTGGTATGGCTGACACGACATATTCTACAAATAACTGCTTACACCTTCTGGTCTGTTTGACAGAACAAAGAGTCTGATGACTGTTTTAAGTGGAACACTGTTGGAAGTAAACACTTTACAAAAAGAAGGAAAAACCACACCCCAAGTAATGCGGGCCTCAATACATGAGACTAGAAAATATGAGATCAATGCAGACAAATCAAATGCTCTGTGGCCATCTAGAATCTATCTACCATCCAGTGTGCCACCGTGTACAACTGCTCAGGTGTGAAAGGCATTTTTTTTTTAGAACTGTCTTTTGTTACACTTGATATTGACACTAGAAGCTAGATGTGAATTCTAGAACAAGATGGCGGTTGTGTCTGACATCTAGAACAAGATGGCGGTAGTGTCTGACATCCAGAACAAGATGCTGGTAATGTCTGACATCTAGAAAAAGACGCTGGTAGTGTCTGATGTCTAGAACAACATGCTGGTAGTATCTGATGAGTAGAGGATGACAAAATAAAGTCAAACATTCTGGTAGTGTCTGACATCTAGAGCAAGATGCTGGTAGTGTCTGACATCTAGAGCAAGATGCTGGTAGTGTCTGACATCTAGAACAAGATTGTGCTAGCATCTGATATCTAGAACAAGATGCTGGTAGTGTCTGATGTCCAGAACAAGATGCTGGTATTGTCCAATGTCTAGAACAAGATACTGGTAGTGTCTGACATCTAGAACAAGATCCTGCTAACATCTGATACCTAGAACAAGATGCTGGTAGTATCTGATGAATGGAGGATGACAAAATAAAGTAGTTAGTGCATGTCTTGACATGACGTGCTAGCAATGATCAAGGTCTGAATTCTGAATTGCACTGTTCAGCCACAACAGCATGCAAAGATCCATCCTAAGGCCTATAGCAGCTGCATCCATAAGCGTGCCTCTCATTTTTCTAATCAATATGCAGCATTTTTGTTAAACAGAGAACTTTGCTGATGTCTGCATGTCTTCCGCAAGCAGCAAGCAAATAGTAAAAATGCCATACATCAATGTGCTTAAAATAATGCTATCATACCCTGACCAATGTGTTTAAACCGATGCTATACACTGACCAGTGATTTTAAGAAATGCTACCAGACACCGACCAATGTGTTTACAATGACAAATCAAACATATAGATCACAGACTATCATGTTGGCTCTTTGGACCCCTGTAAGACAAAGAACTGTAAAGACACACACACACACACACACAGTCTCAGTTTCATGAATAACAGGCCATTCAACCAGGTGCAGTTTTCTCCTAAACATTAGAACAAGATCTTCCTCTTTCTGCTCGCCCTGCATGAGCGTTTAAAAACCGCCAACAGCAACAAGTTCCAACCAACTATAGCATGTGGTCAACAATACACAGATTTCCAACACAGTGCTATCTAAAAGACAGCTAGTCATTACCAAACAACTACACGAACCATTCGAAGTTCTGTGTGAAATATCCAGTTAAAGTCTTTGAAATAAGGATGCTAAGGCTGCAAAGCAGTGACCCAGAGGGCAGCTGATACTGTTACTACGTGTTTCAAGTTCGCCAACTATTTGAAACAGCGAACTGTTACTACGTGTTTCAAGTTCACCAACTATTTGAAACAGCAAACTGTTACTACGTGTTTCAAGTTCACCAACTATTTGAAACAGCAAATCGTTACTGCGTGTTTCAAGTTCGCCAACTATTTGAAGCAGCAAACTGTTGCTACGTGTTTCAAGTTCACCAACTATTTGAAACAGCAAACCATTACTGCCTGTTTCGTCAGCTATTTGAAACAGCAAACTGTTACTACGTGTTTCAAGTTCACCAACTATTTGAAGCAGCAAACTGTTACTACGTGTTTCAAGTTCACCAACTATTTGAAACAGCAAACCGTTACTGCGTGTTTCGTCAGCTATTTGAAGCAGCAAACTGTTACTACGTGTTTCAAGTTCGCCAACTATTTGAAACCGCAAACTGTTACCACATCCATAACACTGTGTATGTCCTTCAGCTAGAGGTGAGGTGTTAGCGAACAGAGAAAGGAAAGCTGAAGCATGCCACAAAATGCTGGTAAACAATAAGCAGACAAACAGTACACACCAAACTGTTGTCTAAATGCATTATCAACTTCATATTGCTGACAGTAACATTGCTACCTAGTGCTGTGCATTGTGTCACTTCAGAAGCCTATATTCCAAAATTAGACGTGTATGGTGGTAACATGCGAAGATTAACACATTAACATCAAAGTACCCGTTGCTCATATTTTTGACAGTTGTCATTTTAACTAATGCACACTCATGGTCCAAACTGAATCAAGGAAACCATGACATTTTTTGTTATCAATATGCCACATAAGAAGAAAACAAAATTGTAACTAAAATATGCAAACAAAACTCAATGCTCCTTTGAATAAAGGACAGGCATTCAAGCAATGAAGACTTTGAAAAAACAGTCTACTGCTGGACTTTTAAAGGGAACATTTTGATGAATTACAAGAAATGAAGGAAAGCTGAAGTCTTGTCTGTACTGATGACACTGGTTCCTTCTGAAGGAAAGCTGAAATCCTTCTGTACTGATGACAGACGCTGGTTTATTCAAAATGCAGGCTGAAATCTGTACTGATGAAAAACAGATGTTGATTTATTCTGGTAACCTGGTGATGTGAAAAACTGAACTGTCTTCACACAACATAAAAGTCTGTATGTTCTACCCAACAACCAGGAAGTACCGTGGTAATGTTGTATGTTCTACCCAACAACCAGGAAGTACCGTGGTAATGTTGTATGTTCTACCCAACAATCAGGAAGTACCGTGGTAATGTTGTATGTTCTACCCAACAATCAGGAA